>VMDO01002179.1:55610-176505 GCA_007922755.1 Pedetes capensis
AAAAAAAAAAAAAAAAAAAAAAAAAAAAAAAAAAAAAAAAAAAAAAAAAAAAAAAAAAAAAAAAAAAAAAAAAAAAAAAAAAAAAAAAAAAAAAAAAAAAAAAAAAAAAAAAAAAAAAAAAAAAAAGAAAGAAAGAAAAGAAAAAAGAAAAGAAAAGAAAGAAACTACAGGATGCAACTATATGAAAATACAAAGATAAAAAAATTGTCAGGGTATAACCCGTGGTTGCGTACACTATCATTACATGTTAATTAAAATTCTTACTTTTGTTCTTTTTCTGTTTATTTTGTTCTATAATATGTGTACAGAGATGGAAGTGTTAATAATACTGATTTGATAGTTGCATAACAAATATATCATGACGTTTTCCTCTGTACCCCACTAACGTGTAAATAGCAATAAAAGATGCTGTGTCACACACGTACAATCCCAGCACTCAGGAGATTGAAGCGGAAGGATCGTGAGTTTGAGGACAGCCTGGACTATGCAGTAAGACTCTGTCTGAAAACCAAATGGAAATTCTCCACGCCCCATGCTGGCTCGCAGAGGGCAAGGCTGAGGAGGCTCTTCCTCAATCAGGAGAAAAGCTGAGCTTCAGGTTTTCTCTGCTTAGTTCTAATGTATGGGGAAAATGTCCCTTTTTTCTCAAATTCATTTAGGTTTTTTTCCCCCTACTATAGGGGTTGAACCCAGGGCCTTGCGCATCCTAGGCAAGCGCTTCACCACTGAGCCGCACCCCATGCCCTTCTTTATTTTTTATTTTGAGTTAAGTTCTTGCTAAGTCGTGCAGGTGGCCGCTGCCCTTGAACTCATGATCCTCTTCCTCAGCCTCCCGAGTTGCTGGGATTACGGGTATGCAGGACTGGAACTGGCTTGCTACTTCCTGAGCTTCAACACAATTGGATCAGTCACCTTCCTCATAAGGCTGGGATGAAATTTGATGAGACGTTGGCTTTGAAGTGAACAGGAAGTGCCGGTCCATGTTCGCTCTCCATTTGTCACCCCGCTGTTCAGACAGGGTGGTGTGCCTTCTGGATTGGTAGCTGGCCTCGAGGCCAGGGGACACTAGAGCCCGCAGGCCTGGGGAATCCCCTGAGCAGACAGACTGAGCAATGGCGCCAGCCCCTGGCTCTCCTGTGGCTCTCCCAGGGTGAGAGAGACCTGGTCCCACCGCCCCCAGGCCGTGGCCTTCTGCAGAGCCAGCCCTGTCCCTGGGCAGCGACCCTCCATGGCCTTTCCTTCCCTCCAAGGCCGGGGAAGCCCAGGCAGGCATGAACGCTGCCCCTGGGTGGTCTCCACGGTGCCCCCGCCCCCTGGGCATCTGCCTTCTGTAGAGCACATGTCACCAGCTGACACTTACACAAGCCAGGGCGGCGCGGCCCACACTCATCGCCATAATAAACACAAGCCGTCCGGGCATCGATCCCACAGGACACCCCTAGACCCCCTGTGGGGGAGGCAGGGCTTCAAAGGACAGAGCCTCAGAGCCAGGTGTGTGCACTGGGGACGCCGTGGGCTGCGACAGGCAGTGGAGGTGAGCCCCGGGGGTCTGTGTGTGTGTAGCATGCCTGTGGGAGGCAGTGTGTGCGCATGCGGGACTGTGTGTGTGTTTACATACACACACGTGCACAGGTTTGTGGGCGTGAGTGTTCACGTGTGCATGGGTGGGAATGTGGATGTGCACAGGTAGGTATGTGTATAGGTGTGCACACACATGCATGTTTCTGTGTACATGTGTGCACACACTTGTCTGCCCATGTGTGTGTGCATGCTGTGTGTTCATACGGGAGTGACATGCAAACATCCGGTCAGGGGTTCTCAATTCCAACGCCCTCAGGGGCCGGCACCACTGCATAAATATGAAATGTGATGGCAGAGGGAGAGACGTGCTCTCGTGCTCCAAATTTAGGGCATAGACAATAGAGAAGCCTGGGGGCTATGGCAACAGGAAGCTTGGGCCCCATCCAAAGGGGGCAGGTGTGGCTCAGTTCCCTCTGACTGCTGGATGTCCACGGGCAGACCTGGGGTCCCCAGAGAGTCCCTTTTGCAAGAGAAGCCAGAGCTGCATTTTTACTGTCAGCTCGGGGAAGGAACTTTGGAAAAGTCCCCTGGGTCAAAGGAAGCACACTCAAGGCCTGAACATGGCCTGTGGACACGCCCATGCCATCAGTCCATCTCCAGTGTAGACGTTCCCCGGGGCAAAGGCGTCTGCTATCCCCGGGCAGCCTTACCTAGAAGCCCGGCCACACCTGCAGCCTGCGCCTGGCCGAGTATACAGGTGTTTCTGCTGCTCAGAACTGGGCAGTGGCAAGGTGGGCTGGATCCTGGCAGCTGGAGGGCAGAGGCCAGGGCCGCTCTGAAGGTCCAGCCCTCCCTGCCCAGGCAGAGCCCATCTTTGTCCACAGTGAGCGTCCACAGTGAGGTGGCGGAGAGGAGCCGGGTGAGGGTCATCTGGAGGTGAGTCAGGGAGCAGCTCCCGCTACTGCGAGGCCGTGCTCGGGAGCAGTGGACCTCAGGGGAGCAGCTGTGCGACTTATTAAAAATCCCATCTGCAGGGATCGGTTTCTGGCTGAGTGGCTCGTCCCTGAGTGCCTTCCCCACGTGCCCACCTTCTGGAAAGGTCAGCAGCCTCCCCAGCCCAAAGACGTGTGGTCTTCTCCCCATCCTGCATGTGAGAGGACAGGCCGAGAGGACCCCAGGGCTCCCCTGGCCTCCTTCTCTCGCCAGCTCTCTCTGTGTCTCCGTCTGTCACACACAAGCACATACACACACACACTCACAGGAAAGTTGGCAGACAAGGATGCACCTTTGCGACTTGGATTGCCTGGCTCCCCAGCCTGCCCCCTTAATGACAGCCTGCGAAGTGAGAAAAGATGAGGTGAAGCTACCCCTGCCTCCCTGGCACATCTGAGAGGTGACTTTCTCTGCTTAGAATGCTCTTCCCTTAGAAAACGCCCACTCTTCTTCTGCTCCTGCTTGACAAGAAGCCCATGGGGGTCTTCCCCTGCTGGCCTCACAGAGCGGGCCGACGCCCAGCTGGGCTCCCGGAAGCCCTGAAGCTCTCTCTCCCCAGGTCATTTCTCCTTTCCTGAGATTGTAGCAGCTTTCGCCTTGATATGCAGTGAGCATCGACCGTTATTGTGGGATTGCCTGGTGCAGGAGGCACTGACTAAGTATTTGGTGAATAAACAGGTCAGTGAATGGATTGGTCTCTCTCTGTTTCGCAGTTAGCACCGTTTCTGAGCTCAGCAGTGCATTGTTGAGGTTTGATGAGCCAGGCATGGCTCTATGTACTCTATATGCATTAACTTGCTTTATCCTTGCAATAATCCCAGGTATTATTACTATCCTTGTTTCTCCTCATTAACTCAACTTCTCAGTTAAAGAAAAGTTAAATTCTATAGCACTTGAGTACAGAGCTGAGTTTTGTGCTTATCCTACCTTTCTGGATCCCCTGGTAAGAGCTTAGTGAGTCTTATTACATGGCTCAGGACAGGCTCAGACACCAAATAACCATTTTACTGAACATGTATGATGTGGCAGGCACTGAATTAAGGTGGTTACTATTTCATGTTGTTTTCTTATAATTTGTATCTTGTATTTAGCTATTTGTCTGTTTATATCCAATCAGTACAGTATATGTGATTTTTTTCTTATTGATTAGCATTTACACTTTATATATTAAGGCTTTATACTATACGTTTGTCACCTTTTATGTATTTCCCAAATTTATTACTTCTCAACTTTTTTATGTTTTAATTTCTGTTCAGAAGTTAATTGTTATGTGTTTAAAATTGTTCTTTATTATTTCAGTCTTCACTATTGTGATTCAAGAGATTTGTATTTGGGCCTAAGATTATAAAATGTTCATTCATATTTGTTTTTCCTTTTACTTTCATTGTTTAATTTGTTTACCTGCTTATTAAGCATTCTAATCTTTGGGCTACTAGGAATAAGTTTTGGTATATGATGTGAGGTAAGGGTCTCACTTTATTTTTTTCCCCACTAGCTCTACTTTCACATTACCAATAAAAACCTCATTGCTTTACCCAGGTGCCATGGCAAGGGCCTCTACTCCCAGCAACTCAGGAGGCTGAGGCAGGAGGATCATGAGATTAAGGCCAGAGGCAACCTGTGCAAGTTAGTGAGATCCTGTTTCAAAAAATTAAAACGGTGCAGAGGGCTTGACTCAGTGTTAGGGCACTTGCCCAACAAACACCAGGTCTTAGAGTTCAACACCCTAATGTTGGGAGAAAGAAAAAACAAAAACAAAGGACCACTCTGTTTTGCTTTGGCTGCCAAAGGCAGCAGTGTCCACTTGAGCAGTGTCCGCTTGAGCAGACTGACGTATAAAACCACTTGTGTTTCAATGACTTAAGATGAATACATATCTTAACCATTTCCTCAGTGGACACGGACATGACTGACTCTGGATTTTGGAAGGTGAAGCTTTTTCAGGCACCTCCTTGGAGGGGCTGCAGTTATGCCAGACATCGACAGTGGCTGTCTTATCGCTGGTCTTGCATTGATGCCCCACACGCTGCTGACGCTTTCTCACGGCATAGATGGAGAGTCCGGCATGCACACCAATCAGAACGGCGTGCTATCAGCTCTGTGAGCTCACAGTGGAGATGAAGGGGAACGATAGTGTCTGATGCTGGCAGCTATGACGGAACAGGGCCCTCTCGGTCCCTGTTGTCTTCATACATAAAGGGCGATTAGATGGGGCTGGACACAAATCTCCCTCTGTGGACTTGCCCTCCTCCCTCCGCATCAAAACCACCTTGTGTGGTAGAAGTCATCCTTAAGCGCATCTCACAGACAAGGCCACTGAGGCGTAGCGAGGTGGAGTAACCTGCCCCAGGGAGCACAAGCCAGGCCACATGCTCCTCTGCTCTGTGGCCTTGCAACACGTGCAGCCAAGCCTGTGAGGCCTGTGCCTCCCAGCCCACCAGTTCTTGGGTAGAAACAAATCCCAAGCAAAGAATCATGGATGAGTAAATAGACGTGAGACAAAGATGTTTATGACAGGGTTGTTTTTAACAGTGAAAAGTTGGAGTCAAGCTGTAAGTTTGTTCTCAGATGCTGAGTGCCAGGGTCCCGAACCCAGGAATGAATGTCCAGATGGCAAAGGGATGCAAGAGTAAAGGAGATTTTATTTAAAAGGACAGACAAAAGCCTTCTCCAAGAGAGACGAAGGGGATCCCCATGAGATAGCCATGGAATATGTCACCCAGGGTCTTTTGTTGCAAAATCCTAAGGGGAGGGGTGGGAGGCCCACGCTGTTTTTTCTACCTAGGGCTTAATCGATAGGGGGAAGCAAGCAGGTGGAGCGGTGTGTGTCTGCCAAGGAGGATGAGGTCACTGGATCTACTTTCCTTGAAGCATGGGTGGTCTCGTGGAAATTCTGGTCACCTAACCGGTTGCCCTGCCTCAGTGCTTCCCCATCTCTAGCCCCATTTCCCTAAACCTGTCTGAAGTTTGCTGACTTCTCTTGCTCCACCTCTGCCTCCAAGTCGTGGGATGACAGGTGCGCACTGTGGCACCTGGTGGCATGCTATTGTATTTGGAACAAGGATCTTTACAAATGGTAAGGATCTCAACCTGAGATCGTCTTGGGTTAGGGTGGCCCGAAGTCCCGTGGCTGCCATACCCATAAGAGACAGGAAAGGAGCAAAAGCAGAGGGAACAGAGGAGAGCTGGGGGACAAGGACAAGGCAGAGATAGGACGGTAGCGTCCAGAAGCCGCAAGAGAGGCGGAGAAGGGATGCTCCTCCTTTCTGTGAGTCCAGAGGCCCAATCCTGCATTTCTGCTGTTTTCAGCCACCAGACACAGCAGGCCACGTCCACCTCCTGGGTCTGACCAGGTGGCCAGGTGGCCCACGAGGTGGGAGCCACTGCGGCCCAGCCCCAGCTGCTCTCTGGGGAGCAGGTTTCTACCTGTGTTTGCGGAAGGTGGTCATGAGGACAAAATGAGGTAACGAAGGTAGGAACTCACCTGTGCATCTGCCATCTGTCATGGGCTCAGTGAATGGCAATTATTCTCATTCTTTAACCAATCAACAGTCTGTCCCCAGAAGTCTTGAGTTAGAATCAGAACTGAGGCCCAAGCATATCATTGGTGCTCTGTGCACAAAGATGTTTGTGGCTCGTTAGTACTGACAAACAGGAAGGCGTGGAACCCATTCGTTGTCACCCAAAGGGGCAGGTGGCAGGTGTCACTTTGGATGACATCTAATGTGGCCCCAGGGAACCTAGGGCAGTTAGCAAACATTTCTGATGCTGTGACCATGTTCTCAGTCATAAGGTTAAGGGGCTAAAAGAAGGATGTAAAACTATATGTGAAGGATGATTGTAATGGTGTAAAAATAAGCTTTCCATTTCTCTTGAGAAAAAAGAATCCCCGAGAAAAGTCCTGGGAGAGCAAGTGAAAGTCATACACGTGGGGAGGAGAAGGGACAGTGGGAGGGAAGAGGGCCTGGGAGAGGAAAGGGACCGGAGGGAAGCAGGGAGGAGAGAGGCCGCAGAGCTGTCACATTAACCAGCAGATGTGCCCAGCAATTACACCTCCCCATGACGTTCCATCCTGTACCCCAGTGCAGGCGGCTGAGAGTTGGAGTAAGTCTCTGAGCTGCAGATCCCGCCTATGAAACGCTGCGGACATCCACTGCCAAGCAGCCGCGCTCCACAGCTCGTGGGCTGCACCCTGAATCTGGGGGCTCAGGTGCCCTGTGTATGAGATGGAGTTCCTGCAGCAGCTCGCACCCTGCCTGGCACACAGGAGGTGCTGGTGACCTGGAGCTGCCGGCCTCACATGTGGGACAGGAGCCCTGTAGGTTACTTCTGTGCAGAGCAGCTGCTCGGGGCCGGCTTCCCTCTCCTGAGAGGTTACCAAGGTTGGGTTCGGCAGCCCCCGGGGGCGGAGGGCAGGAGAAGGGCGCCGGGGTGGCATTCCCACAGCGAAGGCCCCATTTCATCTGGCCCAGGACAACTTCCTGGTTCAGAGACCAAAGGCCTTGAACAAAGAAGGATGAAGGCTTCTTGGACTTCAAATGGTTCTGACAAACGCTGTTTTGATGGCTTAAACATAAACAAATCCGAAACATATGGATTACATTTCTCCTGACGGGCTTAAAAATTAAGAGGAAAAAAAGGAGTTGTCTCAGGCGAAATCCATGCTGGTTTTCGCCAATCTCCAGAATCTTCGGGAAATAATTGGAGACATGTCCTCACACCCCAACCAGCGCTAAACTGCGCCTTTTTTTTTTTTAATTGCTGTTATGACTCACTGTTGAGTTGGTGATTATTTTTATCCAGTTAATGAAGGTAATCTATAAATTACCACTGACCCAGATTCATTATTTAATAAGATTTAAATTACACACCCAAGTTTGCTCTGAGCAGTGGGCTGGAGCCTCTCTGAACAGAAAGCCGCATCTGCTTGTTCTCAAACGGTGGGAGGCTCAGATGTTTGGATCGCCCTGCCCCCATCGGAGCACATGGCCTATATAGTGTGACATCCAGGGCCACCTGGTCAGTTTCCAGGCCCTGCTCCTGCACATGGTCTGTGAAGGGTGGCTTTGGACTCCGTAAAGAACACTGAGCTGAAGGCCACCCTGTTCCTGCCTCACTGGCTACCTCTGACCCGTTTCTGAGCCTCAGTTTCCCCTGTATGACACGAGAGAATCCCAATCTTTATGGTGTTTCTTACCATCGATGTGCCACGCCAGGGTTTCCCAAAGTGAGTCCACGGGACACTGTCTAGCAGAGTGCCTTCCTGAGAGGCAGCTAAGCCTGTCCACAGACTTTGCCAACTGCAGGCTCTCAGGGCTCACAGCAAAGTCAAGGTCACTCCAGCCCAGCACAAAAGGCGTGGACTGGAGGGAGCTTGTCTGCTGGCCTATTCTCTGTTGTAGGGTCCTGTGTCTGCCTTCTCAGTTTCTGTAGGGATTTGGCTTGTCCTTAAAACAAGCTCCACATTCCTGAGGTTGCGGGACCTGCAGGGCCCTGGCGCAGCCACTGTGTGGAGCAGGGCACAGGCACTGGAGCTCAGAGAGACCCTGGGCTGGACCTGCCGTGCCTCGGTCTCTGTTTTTAAATTCCTGATGGCATTTTCTTTCTGGGGATCCCCAGGGCTCTGCTCTGCACCGTGTCTTGCAGATCACATAGCTGATCCTGCTGTCCCCAGACTTGCCTTCGGCCCTGACCTCATCCTGGCCTGAGCAAGCTTGAGGGGGGAGCTGGGCCCCTCACCTCTTCCCCTTTGTACCCGTCCAGCTGGGGGCTGTGCTTCCTCTCCCCACCCACCCCTCCTTTGCCCTCCAAGGTTTGCTGCCTCCTGGACCCTGTAGGATCCACTTTTTATCAGACCAAAGTCACATCGGGTGGCTTCATGTTACCCTTGTCTCTGGGAATTTCCTGGGGGCCGCTAGCCTGTGGTGCTCACTGGTACCCCTGGAAGTTGGCTTCTCTCTAAGTGGTTACCTATGTTTTTTAGTGCAAATGTTAAATTTATTAGTTTTGGAAATGAGTGCTTCTATCAGGAGGGGAAGGGAACAGGGTGTGCGGCACAGAGAAGACCACAGAGACCCAGGACAGTGGACATGGGAAGCCCGACTGTCCTCCATGTGTGACCCAGGTGGATGCCCTGGGCTGGGGCCTGGTGAGCCCTTCCAGGGCTGGTGGAGAGGCGGGGGTGTGGGGGGAGCACAGTGACCCTGAGGAAGGCCGGTGATCTCCCTGCACTCCCCCGGCGTTTGAATTGAAAACCCAATGTCCTGGATCCACCCTTAGTCCCCGGCAGGCCTTGACAGGATGGGAGTGAGCAGCCTCCACATCACAGCACCAGGGCTGCTTCCTGGAGCCCCGCCCCCAGCCACCTCCCTCTGAGCACTCCATCCACATTTCCAGCCACTCCTGCCCAGTGATGTCCACCCCTGAAAACACCACCATGTCCCCGTCTCTGCAAAACAGGCCCAGGCACCTGACGCTGCCCAGAGGAGATCAGGAGGGCTGATGTCTTGTGGGGGTGCAGGGCTCACCCAGAACCCCAGATACATCCACAGGGCACTAGGGGCCATCATGTGACTCTTCTCCTCCAGCCCAGATTTGCATCTGGTGGGGAAGCTTGTTTTATTTTCAAAACTGTATCTATTGTCAAACCCATAGAACATGAAACTTACCATCTTGACCATTTTTAAGGGCACGGCTCAGCCACGTGTAGGAGTTTTCCGCTGTTATGCAGCCAGCCTCCAGGATGTGCACCTTTCAGCGTGCAAAACTGAACCTTAGACCCATTAACCCCAAACTCTTCCTCCTCCCACCCATCCCCAGGACCCTGCTTTCTACTTTCTGCCTGTTAATCCCACTGAGGCTGTCGTATGAGCGGAATCATGCAGCGCACATGGTCCCTGGCTTATGACTGCCAACTTTGCGTTGTCTCGAAATTCCTAGGCATCCAGCAGAAACTGCACTTTGAGTTTTGCAGTTGGATCCCTTCCCAGGCTGGCACTGTGCCCCATCATCCTCTGTCATGATGCCAGGCAGAGGCAGCGAGCACACCTCCCACTCAGCCTCTCGGTCACGAGGGGAACCAGCCAGCTCCCTCCAGTGGGCCATGCAGCTGAGCTCTGGGCTTCTGAAGGGTAGGCGTGTTCAGCGCATTGCCCACTTGCTGTGAATTGACTGGGCTGTAATCCCATCGTAAGTAGAAGATCATCTGTGTTTGGCTGGTGGGCGTGTTCTCCAAAAAGTCCCAAGAAGCTCTGCATGGGCTTGGGATTGCTTCCAACACAGTGCATAAATCAAACCAGCCACTGTGCTCACTGGAGCCGAGCTCGCGGCCAAGGGCCTGGGCTCCTGGGGCACAGCAGCTCTGCCACCAGGGGTTAGAGCGAAGCCCCGAGGGGGCTGGGTTCCTGCTTTTCTGTTGCTAAATCCACTTTTTTTTGTTTTTGTTCTCGTTTGGGTTTTGGTTTGGTTTTGGCTCCAGTGTCCACCACCCAAGCTGGGTAGCAGGAATGGGCTGATTCACATGTGCCAGAGGGGAGACAGGCCTGGAGATGGGGGAGCCCTCACTCTGGGGCTGACCCCATCTCAGCTTAGCAGAGGCCAAGGGGAGGCTCCAGCCAGAGCCAGCGTGGGGATCTGCCCATCGCACAGGACTGTGGCCAGAAAGAAGTGACAGACCCCTCTGAGCTTGGTGCTCTAGCCAGTGAAATGTGAGTGCTAATAGCAGTGTCCACCTTGTGGGGCTGTGTGGTTTTTGAGAGCTGGATCCTGTCCTTCTGTCCTTTATAACAGCAACTTTATTGAGGTATAATTAAGACATCCCAAATCTTAATGTACAAAGACCCTTTGTACATGTGAAGTTCGAAAAATTTCGTGCCCTTAGACAGCTACACAGCTGCCTCCTTGATCCCATTGCCCCAAATGTTCCTAGGAGTCTCTTTCTGCTTATTCCCTGCTCTTATCCCAACCTGGAGTGGATGCTCCCCACCTGTGTTCAGGAAGTAAAATGCAGAATGTCTTGCTTGGCCAAGTTCTTTTTATTGTTCAGGGTGATTTCTCTGCAGAGGAACATTTTAAAGTTATCTAGAATCAGTAGCATCTTTGTGCAGGTACAACCTTTGGCATTGTAGTCACCTAGGTTTGTGCAATGCACAACATGTACAATCATCCATGGCATCCTTGTTCTTGTGCCTCAGTAATTTTTCTTTGAAAATCATATCTTTGGGGAAATGCTGAGGCTACAGCAGAAAGTGAAACAAGAGAAAACTAGAAAAATGATGATCTTAGTTTGTTTAAAATGTGTGTACACACAGAGAAAAGTGAAGGTGGAAGGAAATATGCCAGCCTTTTGATTATAAAGATCTCAAGGTGACAGATTTAGGTGTGATGTTTTATTTTTTATACTTTTCCGTAGTCACCAAATGTTCTAGAAGATACTGATATTGACAATGAAATGTGTTATCTGGCCCTTTTCGATACAGATGGTTGATTCCTATGGCAATATAGTTAAAAAACATGTTTAGGATATCTAAAGATCCTAGAGCAATGTGAGGAAATAATAAATAGTCCCTGCTGCTGTTTTGCACATGTACACGTACACATGTGCACACACAGAGCTTGCATGATATCCTAGATAAGATGTTTTTCTTGAGCTTGGCCAAGTGAGATTCTGTGAGAGAAGTCTTCCTTGCCGTATTGTACTGAATGCCTCTTCATTTCTGGGTTCTTTCAGACAAGTCCACATATACAAACTTTCCTGCTTCTTCACAGAAGGTCACCTTTCTGTTTGTAAGAAGTTAGAGTTCCCTACTCTTACCCTCTGCACCTGGAGGATGCGCAGGCGAGTCGGTTAGTCACTGAACAAGTGAAATACCAATTTTTGGGACAGTCTTGAATGCAGTCATTATTTCCTGAAGGGCAACCCTGTCTGCGAGGCTCTAGGGCAATTCTTTATAGAGAGCTATGTTCTATTACCAGCAGACATTTTTCAGGTCTGTTGCAAATGAGCTCTTTATCCCAGATATGTAAGAGGATCCTTCAGGCTGGAAACTGATCATTTGATGAAAAAAATAAAAATAAAAAGCTTGAATCATCCCAAAGCCTTCTTTGTTAAATAAATCAGTCATGTAATATTCAATGTAATGTAACTCTAACTGTAATTAAACGTAACAGCTAGGAAGATGGCAGCATACACACCAATACCAACCACACGGAATATAGCGTTAGCTGTATTATTGTTGCTAGTTCCTTTGTTTAGTTAGCTATTTTCTTTTTAACTAATTTTTTAGGGCCAAATCAATATTATGAGGGCCTTGGAGGTAGGTGGCAAATAGGAGAAATGAGACCTGACCTTCTCCACAGTACTCAGTGGGCACCAGGAGCAGTTTCCTTAAATTGTTGTTATTGTTAGGTGCCATCAAGTCAGCATCCGACTCATAGCAACCCTATGTACAACACACAAAACACTATTGCCAGTGCTTCTCTGCTGTACATAGGATTTTCAATGGCAGATTGATTTTTGGGAGTGGGTTCCCGGGTCCGTCTCCCAAGCCTACAGTACCTGGTATTCCCAAGCGGTCTCCCATCTAAGTACTAACCAGGCCTGACACTGCTTAGCTTCCAAGATCTGCTCCTCCCTCACAGGTGGGGTCAACTCCCAAGCAACCACTCAAGAACAGGTGGCCAGATTCCCACCAAGCACCCTGGGCCCCTTCATAACAGGACCAGTTGGACCCACCAAGAACCAGGGATTGGATGCCACAGGGCTACGCTGTAGCCATTTCTTTAAGTAGATATTTTTAAAAACGCCGTGGCATGTGGTCTGATAACATGAAGCACAGCGGGCCTTCTGTTTATGCTTGGGACATTGTAAGAACACTTCTTTTCAACTTTCGAGGACAATGATTTTGTCCTCCGGGGGACATCTGTCTGGAGACCATTTTTGTTTTCCTGAGGGGGTCAAGCAGAGGTGGGGAGGTGCTCCAGGGTGGAGGCGAGGGGTGCTGCTGGACACTGACACCCTGTAGTGCCCAGGACAGCCCTGGTCCCTGCTCCAAATGCAGCAGGGCTGGAGATGAGAAACTCCCTTGTAGGGCTAATGGTAACTGATAGCATAAAAACCATTAAAACATGCATAATTTCCCTCCCAGCTGGCCGATTTCCGGGAAAGCAGAGGCTTGTGCTCTTGACAACCTGGCAGGACAATGAGTTTCTCTTGGGAGAGGTCAAGCATCCTCGGGGCCTCAGTGCTGGCTTGTTGTTGTTGTTGTTGTTGTTAGGTGCCGTCGAGTCGGTATCCGACTCATAGTGACCCTCTGTACAACAGGGGAAACACTACTGTCAGTGCTTCTCTGCTGTTCATAGGGTTTTCAATGGCAGATTGATTTTTGGGAGGGGGTTGCCAGGTCCTTCTCCCAAGCCTACAGCTTCTGGTGTTCCCAGGCGGTCTCCCATCCAGGTACTAACCAGGCATGACCCTGCTTAGCTTCCGAGATCTGACGGGACCAGATGCCACAGGGCTACCGCTGCAGGCTCAGTGCTGGCAGTGTTCATTAAACTTCACCTAAGTTCTCCACGAACAAACCCCTTCTCTCTTCCCCTCAGCCCTCACCTCTGATTCCACCCCACAGAACAGGGACAGTAATGGCATCCCCAAGCTGGCTGCAGAACTCCTGGGCAAAACCACAGGCATGTCATGAGAAGACAACCTGAGCTGCAGCCTCCTCCCACCTCCTGCCCGTGGGTTAGAACGTGGCCTCCACCAGAGACATCAGACGTTTCTTGCTGGGTCTGGGAGGGGGACCCCGAGTGGTATTGAGTTTCTCCTTCTCAATGACCTCCATTTCCTAAGCTGTCGACCACACATGTGCAAAGCTCTGTTTAAAAGAGAAGCAAGTTGTCTAATAAGAGAAACCCCCCCTCCTCTGATTGACTCGGGGCTGGGAGGCACCGTTCCTACCAACTCGAGACAGAAAGGAACCTGAGACCCAGGTCCCCCAGACTGGGGCCGGGAAAGTTGATTCCCTTCTCACAGGCAATAGTTCCTGTGGGCACATCGTGTCCAGCAAGGAGCGTAGCCATCAAGGTCACCAACGAGGGGGGAGTCTCAAGACCCCAGGGAGTCTTGCTGGTCTGGTCGTTATGGGAATGATACACAAGGGTGTGAGACTTCTAGGATCCGTCCCAGGCACCTCTCACAAGACCCCACAAAACAGGTACTGTTGATACCCCCAGCTCAGGACAGAGGTCATGTGCGTGGCTGAAGGTCAAACCATTTCTGTGCCTGTCCTGGTCAAGATCCGAATTTCTGCTACAGGTCCTGAGACACAGGGGCCTTTTCTGAGCTCTCTGGACACTGGACAGGGGGCAGCCCATGAGGGGGCTGTTCCCACCCTTCCTACGGGGACGCTCAGTCAAGCTGCAGTTTCTAACGGGACCTCAGCCTCATGTGGACCTTTGGAATTAGCCCCCAGGGTGGTGCAGAAATCCGCAGACTGAACACCTGGTTCTGACATGGGCTGCATGCCCCAGAGTCCCTGCCCAGGACACTACTTTCAATCCAGACTTCATCTGTGCCTCAGTTTCCTCATCTGCAAATGGACATAGTAAGTGCCTTAGAGCTTTACTGTGAGAAAACAGTAAATGAACACCTGGAATGGCTTGTTTCACGGTCAGCGCGCAGTCGGTGCGGCTGCTTCCATATTCCAGTTCTGATTATTACTATTCTCCTGCATCTCTCGTCTCTTCCTGCCTTAGAGAGAAAAAATTAAAATGCCTTCTTCATGGAAGAAACTGAAGTGCCCACTGATCAACAGATAAACAATAAGTGGCACCTTCCCAAGCCACACAGAGACCTCCCAAGTCCAGCAGATCGACGGCAGGCTGCGGAGCAGCAGGAGAGGTGTCCACATGTGATGGTGGAATGCAGCAGTGGGCTTGGGGCCATCCCAGCCCAGAGAGCCTTTTGGTATTTTATGGTTCATTGCATTGTTATTCCGGGGGTCTTGGGGAAGCTGACCATCAGGGATCCCAGGCCAGCCTGGGAGAGCATAGGACTTGCAGCCTGGGTCCATGGCTGGTCCTGAGGCAGTGGCCAGGGAATGGCTGGTCTGTGGGGACAGTGGAGTGTGTGTACCTAGGGAAGGCCGGGGGCTTAGAGGGCAGGGACAAGGCATCAAGAGCTTCTTCCTACTCTGCACACCTCCTGCTCCTTCCTCATGGGTGGGGTCGATCCCCAAGCAACCACTCAAGAACAGGTGGCCTGATTCTCACCCAGCACCCTGGGCCCCTTCATAACAGGACCGATTGGACCCACCCAGAACCAGATGCTGGATTCCGAGTCAGAGAGAAGAAGAAATGAGCCACGGAGCCACCAGAAAACTGGGAGGAGATGTAAACGCATCTTGCTGCATGCCAGAGGTCAGTCCCCAAATGCCACACACTGGTTATCCCAACTCGCTGAGATTTTGAAAAAGGCAAAAGCATACAGGTGATGCAAGGATGAGTGGGTGCCAAGGGTGGTGGTACATGCTGGTAATCTCAGCACTTAGGAGGCTGAGGCAGGAGGATCATGAGTTCGAGGCCAGTGTGAGATCCTGTGTCAAAAAACAGAGAGGAAAAAAGAATAGAGTTGGGTGCAGAGAGAGGGAAAGAGAGAGAGGTAGGACCCACAAAATTTTAACAGCAATGAAACTCCTCCCCAGGACAGAGTACTGTGGGCATCGGTGCCATTACATATGTGTCAAAGCTTTGGCCAATAATAATGTGTCAGGCCCCGGCATGGTGGTGCATGCCTGTCATCCCAGCGACTCGGGAAGTAGAGGCAGAAGGATTGTGAGTTGATGGCCTGAGGCAGCCTGTGTACCTTAGTTGGGACCCTGCCTCAAAATAAAAGACAAAAAAATGGGTTGGGGTGCAGCTCAGTGGTACAGCACTTGCAAAGTATGTGCAAGGCTCTGGATTCAACCACCAAGGACTGCAAAAAAAGCAAAAGAAAAAACAGAAAAAGAAAATAAGATAATGATAAAGGTATCACTACTGGGTCATCAGGTATGATAAAGGACTACACTAATGTAAGATGGTAATAATAGGGGAGCTTGGGCTCTGGACAGGGGAGACATTTGGGAGGTCTCTGTACTTTCTGCTCAGTTTCTCTGCAAACCTAACACTACTGTAAAAAAATCAAGTCTGTTAACGCAAAGTCATATCTTTTCCAAGCTTGAAACTTCCTAGGAGTGTTCTTAGATACTAGAATAAAACCTCACACCCTCACCTCATCCTTGCAAACGCTAATGTGATTTGTGCCTGTCAGCCTATGTGACCTCTCACCTCCTCCACGACCTTGACCACTTTGCTGGCCCTTTTCTAGTCATATTGACCTCCATTAAGCTCTCAAACAGGCCTGGCTCTTTCCCACCTCAGGGCCTTTGAACATGCTGTACCATCTGTCTCCTCCCACAGCCCATTCCTTCCCATCCTCCAAGTAAAAGCTTCTATGAAAAAACCCTCCCTACTCACTCTTCCCACAAAGGAGATTTCTCCTAGAGATTTCTACCATGGAGGCTTTTTTGCTTCTTCCATATTAGCTTTGGAAATCTGTTATTGTTTCATTTAGATAGTTGTTTCATTTGGTTACTTAATGTTCGTTTCTCCATTTTAATGTGAACTTCCTGAGGGCAGGAGATTCTGCCTTGTTCTTTGGTGCATCTCCAGGGCCTGGAATCATATCTGGTACACGGTAGACACTCAATAAATGACCAATAGACTTACTGAATGGAAGAATACACATTTATAGACACCTGCGATTGTTGGAGTTCAGTGTAGGAATAAAAAACATCTGGGCTTTTTTAAGTGGCAACTGCTGTAATGTGCACAATTGTTAGTTGTTAGGTGCCATCGAGCTGGTGTCTGACTCATAGCGACCCTTCATACAACAGGCCAAACACTATTGTCAGTACTTCTCTGCTGTTCATAGGTTTTTAATGCCTGATTGATTTTTGGGAGTGGGTTTCTGGGTCTTTCTCCCAAGCCTACAGCACCTGGTGTTCCAAGGCGGTCTCCCATCCAAGGACTAACCAGGCCCGACCCTGCTTAGCTTCCAAGATCTGAGGGGATCGGATGCCACAGGGCTATGGCTGCAGGCAATGTGCACAATTAGGAACTCTTAAATTTTGTAGTTGGGCCAATAAACAAACTGCTAAAGTTTGGATCTGAAATGTTCCCCAAAGCCCCACAGGTGCTATTTGAAAGTGAGGGAACCTTTATGAGGCAGGGCCTGGTGGGAAGCAGTGAGGTCATTGGGGGCGTGGCCTCCCCAGGGCTATGGGAATCCTGGCCCCTTCTCTCTCTTTGCTCCCCAGCTGCCATGGAGGGGGCAGCCCTCCTTTGCCATGTCCTCCTGCTGTGATGTATTTTGCAGCCACAGCCCTAAAGCAACAGGGCCACGCCGGGCCGACGTGACCATGGACGGAATCCTCTGAAGCCATGAGCCCCACTTAGCCTTTCCTCCTCTTCAGTGGACTGCCTCAGCATTTCGTTACAGCCATGGGAAGCTTACTCCCACCAAACCAACTGTGGGATTTTGGTTTCCCTCATACCAGCGGCCTGACTCCTCCCCCACACCCTGGCCCATGAACCCAGAACAGATGCCTCCACAGCGCCCGACTTTTCTCAGCTCACCCATCCTGATGCTCAGGGTGTGGCTTGGGCATTTTTCCTGCAAGGCAGCCCAGCTGACTGCAGACCAGACTCTACGGCCAACTTGCCATTTGGCCAAGCTTGAACTTTCTTTAACCTGTAAGACAGACAGGATCACGGCAGCACCACCCTGGCCAGATCCTGGGAGGCTTAAGTAAGACAATGCATGCAAAGTGCCTGAGCTGGCACCTGGGCCAGAAGGGCACCAAACGCACTCAGTGAACACCTCTTGTCCCTTTCTGTGCCACGCATGGTACCCAGCAGTGAGCAGGAGAAAGGAGGCCTTACCCGAGGGACCTCCCGCCCTTATGGGGGACCGGCATGTTGAAATACCAAACAGAACGCAGAGGAGAGAGGGCAACTGGTCTGAGAGGGTCTCCGTGAAGATGAGAGCTGATCAATAGTTCTGCTCAGTGACAGAACCCTGGGCTGTGTCCCCAGCCTGGAAAGTGGCGGCTTATCTTTGGGACTTGATGCTTTAGGTCTTGCTGATCTCAGCTCCAGCATTTTCTCTTGCATTGCAGGGTGCTTGCCTCCTGATCTGCACCCCTGTGTGAGCCAACCAGCTAGAGACAAGAGAGAAGTTTAATTATAATTAAAGTGGGGGGTAAAGAAAATTAATCAGCCTGGCAAAAGGCTCTAGAGCACTTCTGCCAGGCAGAATCTGCCATGAGAAAACAGATGGAAATAATCTGTAAGTACAACAAATGCCAAGAAGGATCAGGAAAGGCAACTTGTTGCTATTTAAATGGTGTTCTAAAATCATTTTTCTTCTTACAGCTACTCAGAAAGCCAAAACAAACGATGGGAGGGCAAGGTTCCCTCCAGCCCTTCTGTCTGCGTGTGCTGACACCATCAGAGCAAGGCATGACGCAGCAAAACACGCTTGGTCGTTTATCAACATTTTCCCAGCATATGGGCGCAGGCGGCAGTTCAGGCGAGCCTGGGAGGCCCCTGGCCTGCTGGGTCCTTGGATTGTGAAGTTCTGTGGGTGAAACCGGCTAAGGTTCTCTCTTGGCTAGTCTGATACTTTTCCTTGGGCACATCAGAGATGTAGTTTGGTATTGGTGACCCAAGATAAGTGTTTAGAAAGCAGCAGCACCGGAGCAAGAGAGACTTGACTAGAGGAGAGCATGCCTGGGAGAAGGCAGGCTAGGGTCAGCTTTGCGGTGTGCAACAATGTGTTTCTAAACACACTGTCTTCACCCACTGCAATCACAGGAGGAAGTGAGTCGGTGTTAGCAGCACGTCCGCGACACACGCACTGCAGGGAGAAAGGATGACGATGCAGAATGCAGAAACGTTCACCGCCGTAGAGCAGGTGTCCTCGCTGCCTCCAGGTGTGGCGCTCTGCACTCAGGTCTGAAGCAGCAGGCGAGGGCGGCCAGGACATGGCCTGGGGTGTTCCTGAGTCAGTCCCCGAAGGAGCTCACAGTCAAGCACAGTGAAGCAGGGCTTAGTCCGCAGGGAAAGGAGATTATTTTAGTTCCCACTTTAGGGATGAGGAAGCAGAGGTGGGACCCATGCCTGGCCCTGCGACCAATGTGTGAGCTCTGTCCAGCCTGGACAATGGTCACCCATGGCTCATGTTCCTCCTTACACCAGCAAGTCAGGTTTCTTTGTTCACTAGTCACACATCAGAAAACAAGTTTAGAGTCAAAAAGATAACATAGGAAACTCCCGGCGCTGGATGCTTTCCCAGCACCCAGTCCTGTCCAGAGCAACTGAACCACCCTCGTCACCACCACAAGGACCACGGTGAGGAGCTCACCTGGAGCCCTGAAGCCGCCAAGCACTAGGTCTTCCCTGGACTCACTATTTGACCCTCATCACCATCCTACACAATAGACTTGGCCACTTTCCCAGCTTACAGATGAAGAAACTGAGGCCCAGAGTGGTTAAGCTGCTTGCCCCAAGTCTCAGCAGCAGCAAGAGGCAGAGCTGGACCAGTCTGTTGAGAGGTGGGGCAGAACCCCTGCCTCCCATGGCCCATCCTTGGGGTGTCTCCCTACTACCTCTCCAGAGCCCAAACGGTCTCAGCTGCCCCAAGCAGACTCCTTGAAGAGGCTCATCTTTGGCGAAGTGGGTACACATGAGGTTGTCATCTTTGGGGGACTTGGCAGGTCTGTCTCCATATCCGGAGGTCTCTGGGTGCCTCCTGAGTACCGACACCAGCCATGGCACTTTCTAGAAAGTGTCCTTCAGATGTCCTCAGGCACAGCCATGACAGACACACTCTGCAATCTACTCATTGCAGCATGACTTATTAATAGCAAGCCATGTATGGGAGCAACCCAAATGTCCGTGAATGTACTTAAATTAGGTCACATAAATTAAGGGACATCTGCATAGAGCAATACTATTGTTCTCACTAAAACCAGAGGCATTCTGTGTGTGCTGATTCAGGAAGATTGCCAGGAGATCCGGAGCCAAGGCAGGCTGTGGAGCAGAGGGCACCACACAGCACTTTGGCTGGAGAAAAATGGAATGGAAACGCACATCTTGCTGAGATGTGCGTGCTCTCAAGGCGGGCACTGAAGACCCTGGCGGCAGGGGTCAGTGATCTCTAGGAATGGGCAGCAGAGAAGCCAGGAGAGGGGCTCAGGGTGAAGGACAGCCTTCCGTTTCTCTGCACAACATTTTGGATCATGTTTGAGGCTTTATGGTGTGGATCCACACTGTTCATAGATTTTGTGTGTGTGTGTGTGTGTGTAAGAGAAAACACAGAAGCATTAAAAAATTTAAAACTCTAAAAAAATGGAAAAAAAAAGAGAAAAACCACAGAGAAACAAAAACAAAAAACCCCACAGAAGCAGCTCAGGAGACAGGGCAGATGCATCCCAAGATTAGGGTGACTTCGTTCTGACAGTGCCTTGAGCACAGGCAGGGGGCTGCAGCACTCCTCTTCCCTAGAGGTGCCTGCCTTTGCTCATTACTCAAGGCCGTGATCCTCTGGAGCCCCCTGCACGGGCAGCCCCTGGCCGACATCTCCACGACACACGAGCTCAGAGGCCGCCAGCTCAGCCGGGCTGCTCCATCAGAGTTCCTCTGCTGCCCGAGGCCTCTGGAAGGGTCAGCAGTTGCTGTGACTACGGTCCCGTCCGCACGGTGTCCACAGCCATTAAGGAAAACATCCCCTGTGGCTGGGGCCCTTGCAGTTGCCCACGCTCTGTCCAGAGGGTGACACAGAGCTCTATTACTCTGCATGACACCTCAATTTGGGACAGAGGCTCAACATTCCCCGCGGCCTTCCCCTGCCTGGCCACAGATGTCCTTTGCTGCTGACCTTCCTTCCTGCCTGCACACCGCTCTCCTGGGAGGGAGGAGCAGGAGGAGGAGGGGGAGAAGGAGGCCCGGGGCCCTATGGGAACACGAGCCGGGCAGAGAGAGGTTGCTTTCCAGAGTGGCCTCACTATGGATGTGGATGTACCAGGCCCAGCCCCTCCCCACCCCGCCCAGCTCCATCTCATCGGGCCATTTCCCCTTCCATGGTCTCAGGTCAGCAATTTTGGCGAAGGTCAGACTGAGCCGAGGGCTTTGCCTACCTCTGCACCTGGGACAGTCACAAGCACTGGGCGGTGTTGAACCCACGTTCACCACAGCTGGAAATCCAAGTACATAGAAAGGGAGAGCTTGACCAAAGTCACGCAGGTGCGATGAGGGACAGGACCTGGGGTTTAAACATTAGTGATGTGGCCTGAGGGAACTCCTTAGAAGCAGGCCAGCTGTGCCATCAGCACGGCGCAGGGCTCCAGGCTGCCACCTCGGATCAATGACTGTGGGTTCCATGAGTGCGGGGCCCTCTGGTTCAGGGCAACCGCATGTCCCTGGCACCTACCCCCGCGTGCGGCAACTAAGGGAAACCTGATAAACAGCCGTGGAGGTAAAGAAGGAGAAGGGAGAAAAGAAAAATGGAAAGAGTGAAGAAAGGGAGGGAATGCTGGGAAGGAAGAGATGCAGGGAGGGTGGAGGGAAGAAGCGGGTACTTTTATCCACGCAGTACGAGCAGAATCGAGAAGCCTGGCTCTTGGGGCGAGGCTGTGAGGCTCCTGCCCATGAGCCTCTCTCCTGCTGGCTGGATGCAGATGGCAGCAGCATCCTGGTGGGTTTCACAGCCTCCCACAGAGCCAGGCACCCTGAGTCCCAGCCTCAAGCAAGACCCCTCACCATGAGGAATGTCTGCTTGGCGTGGACGACCGTTCAAGCTGCCCCACGTTGGAGTGTGCTTGTCACGGCACGCCAGCCTGCCCCGACTGATGCAGCCAGAATAGGAAAGCCCTCCGCTCCAGCTGCACCTCCGAGGCTCCGGGCCCTCAGCCAGGGGCCCGCGTCTTGGCAGAAGGCTGAGTCCCTCTGCCCTTCTGAGCAGGGCATGCAGTCTGCACCGATGGGTGCCTGGGTGGGGCTGTGAGAGGGGCCCGGGCCACATGGGGCTGAAGTTCTTCCTGGAAGCTCTGGCCCTGTCTGACATGTGCTGGGCTCCTGTTTATGCACATCCTGGCTTCTGTTTGGAAATTGATGGTTGGTCCAAAGGGACGAGGTCCCTCTTCGCAGCAGAGAGATGCTGGGAGCCACAGAGCACATGGTTAGGAGGGCGGCTTGCTCCTAGCACCCTGTCAGGGGGAGGAGCAAGCGGGAGAAGGAAGGGAAGAGCCCAGGCAGACCTGGGGTTCCCATGGGGGCGCTGAAGTATGAACGACATCATGGTCTCCCCCTTCAAGACAAGGGAGCTGTGTTTTTGTGTCCCCATTGGTTAACCAGAGGTCAGTCTGCATATAAAACTGCCACTGCCACAGCCGCCCACAGCCCCCTTAGCAAAGGGGTCTGGACAGGGACCCAGGAGCATCTGGGGAGAGTAGGGGGGCATATTCAGGCCCCCACAGCCCCATCCCATTCCTCCCTCCCAACAGCCCGCAAGGAAGGTTCTGCCATCATTTGTGGCTCTGTTCTACAGAGGTGGCCACTGAGGTTTAAGAAGAGAAGAATTTCCCAAGGACTCTTTCCAGAGGTTGGCAGTGGCAGAGCAGAAACTAGACCGTGGGCTGCTCTGACCCCCAAGCTCCATGGGAAACCCAGCAGGGTCCTGGTAGGAAGTAGGAGGAGGCCAGGAGGGGCCAGCAAAGGGCAGGGCGTGGTCCCACACTCCTGCCTTGGCCCAGCAGGAAGGCAGCTGCCAGCACAGCTGGTCTGGCCAGAGGCTCCACCCAGGTGTTACAGACAGGGCGCGGCCCGCCATCCAGCTGCCCTGTCCTCCCGCTCCGGGCCTGTGGGTCATGCAGTCATGCCCTGTGACTCACGGCCACCCGGTCCCCTGCGGTGCTGACGGTGCACCCTGACCCGGCCCAGCAGCCACACGCGTGCATGTGGGATACCTGCTCTTCCTGGGAGTGGCAGAGAAAGAGAGGATGTTGAGTCTGTGTGAGAAATTTGCTGACTAAACTGGTCCCCCAAATGTGCAGAGAGTGCTGAGAGAGCCCCTGGGAGAGGAAGCTCACTCCAGCCAGGTGTCTGGGCTCCAGTCCCCGGCCGGCCCTCTCCAGCTGCGTGACCTGCAGCAAATCACCTCTCCTCCCAGAGCCTGTGGGTGACCACGGGCCCTTCCTCCGGGGTGTTGTAAGAGCTCATGGAGACTCTGCATGGACAGTGCTCAGCATAGCTTAAGAATTTCATAATCGTGACCGTACAATTCTTATTCTCCTGGCGTCTAATTCAGCAGGGTTTGTGTAAGGAAGGCCTTGTCTGGAAGGATCCCCAGTCTGAAGGAGGGACGGTCATTAGAAAAATCCGTGAAACTTCCTGAAGCCAGGAGGATATCTCTTCCAGGATCTCCTCAGTCTTAAGGTGTGACTTCATACCTTCTGGCCCCCATGAGCCCTGAAGAGAAGTTAGCAGCGCTAACCGGCAGGCAACCCCTGGATGGCTTCTCCTCTGCCTCGCTTTAAGATCTTCCCTTCATTTTTGATGACTGTGTGGCCAAGTGTAGTTTTCTTGGTTTTCGTCTTTCTTGAAGCTCACTGAGCTTCGATCTGTCCCTGTGTTTTTTACCAGCATGGCGATATTTCTGCTTGTATTTATTGAATATCCTTTTGCCCCATTTTCTCTCTTCTCTCCTTTTGAGAGTAGAATTACATGTGTGTTACACCTTTCAGTGTTGTCCGACAGGTTATGGAAGCTCTGGTTTAAATGCTTAAATCTCTTTTCTCTGTTTTCAGAGTGGATAATTTCTACTTATCTATTTTCAAAATTTACTTTCTGTCATTTCAAAACTTGTTAAGCACCACTCAGGAATTTTTTTTAATTTCTGATATTGCATATTTTATCTCTAGAATTTCCACTCAGTTATTTTTTTTTACAGTTTCTGTCTCTCTGCTGACATTTCTTATTTGTTTATTCATTATATACATACTTTCACTTATAATCCTCAAACATATGGCTGGCTTAAAGTCCTTCTCTGATCATTTCAACTCTAGATCATCTTGGGGTTTTCCCTACCAACTGCCTTTTTGTCTTTTCTGGTTTTTTTTTTTTTTTTTTTGGTCAGAACTGCATATTGAACTCAGGACCTGGTACAAGGGCTCCACAATGAGAGGCACTCCTAGTCTCTCTCCCCACCAACCTTTTTAAAAAAGTGATATCACTTGCTATGAAGAATGTCTGCCCTGGTAATTACATGGGCAAGAAATAAACTGTGACTGTTTAAGCTGCCACATGTTGGCATCTTGCTTGTCGTGGCAGGCTAGCCACCCTGACTAATGCAGACTGGGAGAGGAAACCCCCTTTTCAAATTTTTTTTTTATCTTGAGACAGGGTCTCACTAAGTTTCACAGGCTGCCTCTGTCCTCAAACCTGTGATCCTTCTGCCTTAGCCTCCTGAATAGCTGGGATTACAGGCATGAGCCATAGCACCCAGCTCTTGTTTCTTTGAGGATCTAGTCATTTTATTATATTTTAAATATTACAAATCATCTATGTAGAGATTCCACATTCTGTTGTGTTCCTCTGAAGAATGTTGATTTTTTTTAAGCATGCACCTGCTTGGCTAAGTTCAAACTACACTGTCTCCCCTGCAGTGGGTCACAGCTGAAGGAACTATTATATTCTTCACCTTTCGCTAAGCTTCCTGGAGTCTGCCCTATGGATGGTTTTAGGAGTCAAGCAGAGAGCAGGGAAAAGTTTATAAAAATAATTTAGAGTGCCCTCTTTCTACTTGCCTTCTTTTTGAAGTTCCCATGCAGCTGTGATATGGGGTTGTGGTTGTCCCAGATTCTAACACCTAGTTCTTCACAACAGTGAAAGTGTGGATTTCCTATCAAGGCTGTAGTCCACTGGCTAAAAAAAATGTACCAGGTGGGCAAGTCCCCTAGCGCCATTCCAAGGGGCGACCCTCTTGGTTTCTGCCTGCTTTTGTTCATTGGCCCTTTGTGTCCGCTCGCTTTGGTTCACTGTCCCCTGCTCTCGGGTCGTTGTCCCTGAGATTTTGTCCAGCACCTCTAGCTGTTCCCAGAGACCAGATGCCCACAGCATCTCATTTCCACCCCTGCCTGGGAGGAGGGCTTTGACGCTCAGAGAGGTGCAGCAAGGTGCCCAGTGTGTCCCAGCCAGGCACCTCCCCAACTCCAGGTGCTGCCCTGTGACCTGGTGACACAGCCACAAACTGCTTGGACAGGGCCCCTGCCCTCAAGGCACGCGTGTTCCAGTAGCGAAGTCACAGGATCAGCAAGTAAGCAAGCCGATGACTAGGACAGCTATTTATCCTATGACAAGTTACAGCATAACCTTGTTGTTGTTTTGTTGTTGTTGTTGTTGTTGTTGTGTGCAGTCAAGTCGGTGTCTGACTCATAGCCTGTGTACAACAGGCGAAACACTATTGTCAGTACTTTTCTGCTGTTCATAGGGTTTTCAATGGCTGATTGATTTTTGGGAGTGGGTTGCCGGGTCCTTCTCCTAAGCCTATAGCACCTGGTATTCCCAGGCAGTCTCCCATCCAAGGACTAACCAGGCCGGACCCTGCTTAGCTTCTGAGATCTGATGGGATTGGATGCCACAGGGGTCTGGGTGCAGGCAGGGTAACCTTGGATGGCAGCAAATGCACCAAAGAAATGGAAGCGGGGTGATGGGTGAGCTTGAGATGGGAATGTGGCCACTTTGGCTTGGGTGGTTGAGGCAGGTAACATCTGAGAAGAAATGAGAAGGTGGCGAGGGAGCAAAGCTGCAGATTTCTAGTGAAAGAGTAGCAAGAACAAAAAGACCTGGAGGAGAACCAGCATGGCTTCCCCACCACGCCACTGAAGCCAGAGTACAGGGAACGGGGGTCAGGGACCCCAAGACCCTAACCCGAGAGCTGAGTGGTGACAGCGGCCAATGCTTTCCTTTTCAGCCCCTAAGGACTCACCCTAAAACCTGCCCATGCCTTCTCCTCAGCTGCACCGCAACCCCAAGGGCTACTTCTGCAGCCCAAATGAACCACTAGCAGCTATGAGAATCTGCCGGCTGGAGACCTGGGGCTCTTTCCTCCTTCCTCGGCCCACAGAGCAGGTTCAGAGAATTAAATAACTCATGGAGGACACTATAGCTAATATCCCTTGAAGGTAGTACACTCTTAACAGTAACTCCAGCAGCAGATTTCATTATTGCCATTTTACTGTCCACAGCCTAGTGATTCATGAGGAAAGAGCCTCAGAGGCCCAGTGGTTTCTCCAGGTTCACTCAGTCGCAGGGGCAGCCTTAGAGTGTAAAGTCAGGCTAAAGTTTGGCTCTTCAGATGGGGCCCTGCATATCATGAGCACTCTGAAGTCTGAGCTAATGTCCTTACTACCCTACACATTAGGCTGGGGTGTAGCTCAGTTGGCAGAGCGCTGCTCTGTGCTCTCTGAGGCCCTGGGTTTGATCCCCAGCACCACAAAAATGGGAGAAGGATCTGGCAGCCCACTCTCAAAACAATCCCAAGACAATCAGCCATTGAAAACCCTATGGATAGCAGAGAAGCACTGACAAGTGCCAGGCATGGCACAATGTTGGGGAGGGTTTCGTCCTGTTGTACATAGGGTCACTATGAACCGGACTCGATTTGATGATGCACAACAATAACCCTAAACGTTGATGTAAAGTTTCCGTGTTTATATTGGGACTTCAAGCTCCCTGAGGCTTACACCTGTCCCTTGGCCCTTAGACCAGGCCATTCAAATTATTGCCCTGAGGACCATATTACAGAGGACTGTCCAGTCTGCCTCCTGCTTTTGCAGATAAATTTTTATGGAGCACAGCCAGGCCTGTTTGTCTCTGGATTGCCTATGGCTGCTTTCCTACTACTGTGGCAGAACTAAGTGGCTGTGACTGAGGCCCTGAGAACCACAGGGCATAAAATCTTCACTGTCTAACCCTTCACAGAAGCAGGTCACAGAGCCTGGCCTAGGGGAGCCCAGGACAGGCTAGGCCTGAAATAGGTCCTGAAATGGTTGTTGTTGTTAGGTGCAGTCGACTCAGGTTTGACTCATAGCAATGCTATGTACAACAGAAAGAAACAGTCCCTGACTCTGTGCCAGGCACACGATCTTTTTCATGTTTAAGCTCATCATTAGGACAGATCCGTCCTAGAAGAAGTACAACCAGAGTGCACCTTGGAAACAAGGATGGCTAGATTGTGTCTTCCGTATTTTGGACATGTAGTCAGGATGGATCAATCCTTGGAGAAGAACATCATGTTTGGGAGAGTGGGGGGTCAACAAAAAAAGAAAACTCTCAACTAGATGGATGGACTCAGTGTCTTCAACAATGGACCTAAACATGCCAAAGATTGTGTGCGGGGCACAGAATCAGGAAGTGTTTCTTTCTGTTGTACAAAGGGTCTCTTTGAGTCGGACTCAACTCAGTGGCACCTAGCAGTGACAACAAGTTCTAAATTATTATAATTAAATTGTTTATTTATTTTTTTGAGACAAGATCTTCCTGTGTAGCCCAGGCCGGCCTAGGACTCTGGATCTTCCTGCCTCAGCCTCCTGACTGCTGTGGAGCACCATACCCAGCACTAATCGAATCTTTGGTATGTCACAAATGTTATTTATGGACCACACTGTGTGTGTTAGCTTCCTGTCACTGTGACAAACACGTGAAACACCTTAAAAGGAGAATGATGTATTTTGGCTCACGGTTGCAGAGGGCTCAGTCCATGTCACTTGGCAGTGTTGCTTCTGTGCCTGCGTGAGGCAGAGCATCATGGCGGGTGCATGTGATGGAGCAAAGCAGATCACCTCATGGTGGAGAGAAAGCAGAGAGGAGGAATGGAAAGGAGCCAGTGCCAAGATGTGCCCTTCAAAGACACGTCTCCAGTGTCCCCGGTGACTGACATCCTCCAATGAGGCCTCACCTTACACAGTTCCACTGCCTCCCAAAAGTCCAGTCAAGTTTTGAATCCATCAATGTATTAAACCATTGATTAGGTCAGAGCCTTCATGATCTGACTGTCTTGGAAATGCCCTCACAGGTACACCCAGAGGTATGCTTTGCTGATCTCCCAAATGTCTCTCAATCCAATCAAGTGGACAGTCAAGATTAACCATCACAACCCTTAGGCTGAAAAATTACTCTAGAATTATTAGACTAATTATTGCACTAAAATTCTGAACTTACATACTAAATTCTAAATTTGTTTTGGCAACAACTTTAGATGTTTGAGAACGTATCTCAAATATTGCATGAGATGTACTGAAGAAATTGTTCATTGTTTGTTTATCTGACATTCAGATCTAACCAGCTGTCTGTATTTTGTTTGACAGTACTACCAGGGAATGATTTGGTGACAGAGATGGAAAGCCCAGGCTTGTAAGAACCTTATGGTGCTTGGAATCTCAGCAAACACAGCAGCCTTCAAATGCTCTTTTCCCAAATGGCTTTCTGTAGAAATTCTCCTAGTCCTTGAAGAAAAGTAAGCTCCTATTCTCTGAGAGAACACCCTAAAATCTAATTTAGGAATCCAGGGTCTACAGTTTTAAGGCAATTAGGAAATATTTATGGGATTAAGATGAGTTTTTAAACACCAGTTATTTTGATTCATGCGTTCCGTTTTGACAGCTGCCAAGCGGAGATCTTCTCCTCCTTCCCAAGCTTGTTCTGTGCTCATTTTCATCTCTGTCTCTCTGCCTCAGTTCTCTGGTGCTTGCTGTCTTTCTCTTTTCTGGTGCTTGCTCAGAGAATGGTTCAGAAGATAAAATGCCACTTGACAGGTGACAAGACTGAATGAACATCATGGCAAGGTTGGGGCCATAATCCAGGTGGCAGGAGGGAGGAGGGAGGACGCTTAGACATGAAATTAAAACAAGATCTGCTGCAAAGGGGTCCTGCACCTAGACCTTACCTCTGCTTGGAGTTTTAAGATAATTACATAGGACATCGTTCTCCAGTCCGGGGCTGCACAACTGAGTAGATTTGGCACCAGCTTCTGAATTCACCTGAGCAAGCAGGATCTGGCACTGCTCCTACAGCTTTGGGACCCTGGCTTTTGTAGGCTGCTCTCGGGAGTAAGGACACCTACCTCGGAGGGCTGCTGTGAGGGTGCAGGAGGCTCCTGACACAGGAGACCTGACTGAGTACCCATTGCACAGACCCCAAGGCTCAGAGAAAGCACACCCTCACAGCTGCCATGAGACAGAGCTGGGACTGAGCCTCGGGGGGCAGACCTCCCAATCCTGTGCCCACTATTCCCTAGCCAAGGACATTTTCCCTCTTTTAACCTTTTGGGTCTCCATCTGCTCTGTGGTCTTCTCATCATGTCTCAGGATTCAGCACCTAGTTCTACGACTCCGCAGTGACTCAGAACCTGACCTTGGGTGGGGGGTGGCTTGTGGCTCCTCCTCGCAGGATGGTGCAGAAGCACAGGGGCTGTGCATGTCTGAGGTTTGGCACCACCCCTTGCCTTCCAGAGGTACTCGGGGCCTCTTAGCTCAAGCTGGAGCACTGTGTGACACTCTTGCCCGGGGACACTGCCCTGGACCCTCAGCAAGGTCCAGCCGTCTCAGAACAGCAGGCATGGGAAGCACCGAACAGACGCTCAGTAAACGGTAGCTTAAAAATGTCCGAGGTCCTCGCTTGTTAGAGAGGGGAGGTGGGAGCTTAGGGGGCTGGGTGCTGAAGCCATGACAGGTGCTCGGATTTGGACACATTTTGAAGGTATGGCCAGTAGAAAAGACCAACAGATGGAATAAAGCATGGGAAAGGTTGAAGTCCACCGCAATTCTGAGATTCTGTCTATAGGGAGAAAGTGGAGCCGGTTCCCTAACCACAGGCAAGGTGCAGCGCGAGTGAGCCATCCACTGATCATTATTACTGAATTAACTTATTAATAATTGCGGCAGAGCAGTAAATGTTTGGCTTATGCCCATTCAAGCCCCAGGCTCAGTATGGGTCAAATAAAAGCATCAAGGACAAGTACAGTCTGTTTTGTGTCCATCCCTGAGGAAAGCTGAGCTTTCCTGGTGGGCATGAAGATGGTCAGTTGCCAGGATCAGTGTCCTGGTGCCCTCTGGCATTTCATCTTAACATCCTTTGTGAAAATATTTGTTCACATTGTGCATATTCTTTTTTTTTTCTTTTCTTTTCTTTTTTTTTTTTTTGTGGTACTGGGGGTTGAGCCCAGGGCCTCGCATTTGCATGCTCTGCAAGTGCTGGACCACTGAGCTGTACCCTCGGCCTATTTTCTTACTTTTTTGAGACAGGGTCTCGCTAAGTTATGCAGACTGCCTCTGGTCTCAAACTTGCGATCCTCCTGCCTCCACCTCCCAAGCCGCTGAGATTACAGGTGTGCACCACCACGCCCGGCTTACATTGTGCATATTCTAAAGGAGTTTGGAAAGGGTCTTTTCCAATCTAATTACACCTAATTCCAATGGTAAACCAAATGGGGCGGGTCATCTGCTGTTGAGAACTCCCCATATAAATATCCTCCTGTCTGGACAGTGCTATGCAAGAGCCAGAGGCATTTAAAATGTATATAGGTGCATTTAGGTGTGTGTAGAATGTACTCAGAGAGGTACGGTGTGTGGAGGATGTATCCAAGTGTGCATAGGTGTGTGCAGAATGTACACGGGGAGGTGCAGGAGTGTTTAGATCCACCTGGATATGTCACAGAGTCCTGTCCACCTCCAGCTGTTTGAGCTGAAGTTTTTTTTTAGTAAACATTTCATAAGCCATAGAAGAAAAATAAAAGGTAATCGGCTGCAAGGAAACAAAAACAAAAGCCTTTCCAAAAGCGGAAAAATCTTTGTAAATATAAATTATAACTTGAGTCTGTGTGTGAGGGGGAGGAGTGAGGTTGGGGAGATGAGGACCCCACTCCAAAAGGGCCAAATTCACAGATGTTGTAGGTAATAAAATAGACTCTCAGACTGAGAGTGTAACTCAGTGGAAGAGCACACTTAGTGTGGGTTCATTCCTAGTGTACACGCACCTGGGCACACGCACATACACAGAATGGTTTCTCAAAATGCCCCCAAAGTGTAGACATTGCTTCTAAAACCACTAATATATGATAGACACGAGTGGTTGGTATTCAGTAGATGCCACTCTTCATCCTTGTCGTCTCTGTGGCTGTTTCCTGCCAACCTGCCCTGCACCCATGACCTATAGGAGCCCAGCAGGGCAGCCACATGTTTGCCAGCCCAGGGGCTTGTGAAGGCCCGATTCTTGCCTTCCTCCTGCGTGGCTTTCCTTCAGAATCTTCCCCCATCCTCTCAGCCCATTTGGTGGCGCAGAAAATTCTCTTCTAAGAAGCTTCACAATATCTCATTGAAGTTCAAAACTCTGTCTCCCATCATTTATAATCATTTGGCAAATTTCATTTAAAAAGGAAATCCATTTAGTGAAATATTTCTGTTTAAATACCAGCACATTAGATTTGCAAAAATGTACCCATCTTGAATATATTTAAGCAAAAATCAATAAAGGTTAATAGCCTATCGCTAGAGCATTGCAAAAACAGAAAGCCAAATAATCCCTTTTGTAATTGAATGGTACCTCGGGTGTGGGGGGAGAAGCCAACAATGACATTTCTACCATGTCTGTTCAAATGGTGTGTGAAATTCAACCACTGGGCTGTGATAGCCACATACGATTCAGATTTGACTAATTAGGTGAATTGTGCAATTTTCCATTTTTTAATAGAAAAGGGGGATGGCGAGGCAAATTTGAGAGGGTCGGGCTGAAGGCAGTGATGAGGGAATCGTGTGAAGATAGCAAAGTCTTTAAGAACAATGTAGTTTTTAAAAAGGATTTAATTGGTACATATTAGGAGACAAGCCATCTGGTTTGACGGACAAGATTAAAAATATTTCATTAATAGACACATGATTTTAGGAACAGATGCCCAAGGGATTTTTTATCTTCCCGAGTCGCTTACTGCCCTGCTCTTTCTCCAGAGGAGATGGGGCTCTAGAAGGTGTGGGTTCCCCCCATGATGGCAGCTTCCTCCCTGCTGGATACCGGTCTTCCCTCTTCCTAGCAGCTTCCTGTCTCCTCTGTCCTTCCCTGGGTAACTTGGGGCTCAACACCTGCCCCAGGGTGGGTCCTGATGGCTGTGACCACTCAGCCCCTCCACGCTGAACACATGCAGGTTGGCTCATCGAATGGACGTGTGACTGAACCCACTTTTAAAAGACCTAAGGACCAGGCACTTCTCCTTGCTGCCCCGGCTGAGGGCTCACAGGCAATGACCCCCAGTGACAAGCACCCTGAAACCCAGATCTCACGATGAGAGGGAAGAGGACTCTTGGGAAAATGGCTGATTCTAGCAGTGGGGCAAGAAATACTCAAGATGAGGCTGCAGCATCTCAGAGGGCCAGAAAGTGAGGGGTGCTAACAGACAGACAAACTCCCAACCATGGGGACCTGTCACTGGGACCCCAGGGCCAATGGAGAGGGCTCCTGTGGTCGCACCTGGAAGTTTGAACAGGAAAGTGAAGTAGTTAGTATTGGATTGCAGCCCAAACTTTAAAAGAAATATTTATGATCTATATGGATATATAAACAGGTGACTTATTTTGGGTAAATAAATAGACCCTTCAAAATTCCAAATACTTTATGTAGAGCTTCACTCTCAAGGAGCAGAGCTCAGCTTTCCCCTCTCTCGCAAGGTGGGATATGCACAGTGAGGGTCTTCCAAAGAACACCGTGTGGCAAAGGAGCAGAAGAGGGGCTTTCCAGCAAGGACATTGGACAGCACAGCCTGGCCAAGGGAGCAAAGTCAACACCAACAGCGAGGAGTCAGATTGTGACTGAGAGACCAGGGAAGGCCTCTGCAAATCTGTCCAGGTCAACAATGAGAAGTCTTAGAAACCGTCACTGCCCGGCGGAGTCTAAAGGGACATGACAGCTAAATGTCATGGAGTAGCCAGGTGTGGTGATGCCTGCCTGTAATCCCAGCAGCGAGGAGGCTGAGGCAGGAGGATTGCAAGTTTGACTCCAACCTGAGGTACATAGTGAGACTCTGTCTCAAAAAAAAAGGCGGGGGTGGGGGTAAGGAAAAGAAAGGAAAGGAAAGGAAGAAGAGAAAAGAAAAAAGAAGAGAAAAGAGAAGAGAAGAGAAGAGAAGAGAAAGAAGAGAAAAGGAGAACATTATAGGTTGAGTCCTTGTGCAAGTGTGAGGCATGAGGTTGGGGAGATGAGGGCCGCCCTCCAAAAGGGCTGCATCCACTGATGTTCTAGGTAATAAAATGGACTATCTGATAAAATAGACTTTTCTGCTTTCAGGCCAATAATCCCTTGTTGAGTGAGTTTTCCGACAGTTGCATCATCATTGTTTATGATGCATCATTGAGAATCGCTCCCCATTTTCCCTGATCTAATCAGCGAGCCCCAGATTCTAAACTCACACCCTGGTGTTTAGGGTGCCAGCTAACCACAGACAAAGTCTGTGGCGTCGACCCTTGGGCAGATTTCCCCACAGTTTCCAAGCACAGAGAAAGTGAGGGCTGGGGCTGGGGCTACAAGGACCCCTGAGCTACTGGAGCTTTGGAGCTGGGTTTCAGTTCCCCCTGAGTAGCCCCCCCCCGGGGGGGGGGCGAGTCATGGCAGGAGGATGGTTTCTGGCTGGTCCTCTGCTGAATGCGGCTGGTGGCTATTTTATTTGGAGCTGGCTAGGGGTGGGGCATGGTTTTCATGTCTGCTTCAGAACTGGCAAAAGCTCAGAAATGGAATGCCACTAGTGTAAATAAACAATCCACCGTTTCCAAATCGCTTTGTTTCCCCAGGGAAGAGACCGCCTCTTAATCATCTTTATTTTCCTCCTACCCACGTATGAGGACAAGCCAGTGAGTAAGTGAATGGACGAGAACGTCACATCCCTCCTAGGCACAGGGAGCATCCTGAGACGCAGACCATCCAGAGATAGGGTGCAGGCAGGGTGCCACCCCAGCCTGCCTGGCCTCAGAGCTCTATGCTTCTCCGTGGCTGCCTCCTGCTCACCCCAACCCAGCCTTCCAGTGTTCTCTCCAGGGGGAGGTCGTGGTCGCCCTCCTGAGGGGTTAACAATGCCCCCAGTCCTTGCTGCCTCCTTGAATGCCAGCTTCTCTGAAGAATGGCTGAGGTGATGATGTGCCAGACCCACCAAGATGAAGGAGGAAGGTATGGTGCTTTGCTCAGAGCCACAGAAGACAGGAAGGGTTTCTCCCACGGCTCTTAGGCAGACTTTGTGGAAGGCCCAGTGTTAGCCTGGAGCCACGCACCTGCCCGTGACCAGGTCCTGCATGTAATTCAGCTGCATAGGATTCCAGAGTCATCCTCCACCCTACAGCCTCCTGCTGCATAAAAACTGAGCTCTGCACTTCTTTCCATTTCATTTGCTCTAAAGTGTCTGTCGGGCTGGGATTTAGCTCAGTTGTTAGAGCGCTGTGCTGCAGTCTCTGAGGTCCTGAGTTCAATTCCCAGCACCACAAAAATGGGAGAAGGGTCTGGCAATCCACTCCCAAGGCAATCCCGAAACAGTCAGCCACTGAAAACCCTATGAGGGTCACTATGAGTTGGATACCGACTCCATGGCACCTAACAACAACAACAACAAAGTGTCTGTCAGCTTGTTACGCGTTGGGGGCTTGTGTGTTGCTGTGATGCTGAAAGCCATGCCATTGGTATTTCAGATACCAGCAGAGCCACCCATGGTGGACAGGTTTCAGCTGAGTTTCTAGACAAAGACAGACTAGGAGAAGAACCTGGCAGCCCACTCCCGGAACAATTAGCCATTGAAAACCCTATGAATAGCAGAGAAGTGCTGTCAAATATAGTGCTGGAATATGAGCTCCCCTCAGCCTGCAAGGCATTCAAGAAATGACTGGGCAAGAGTTACATCTTCAGAGTAAAGTCAACCTTAATGACAAGAATGGAGTAAAGCCCTTAGGACTTCCTTTTGCTGATATGGCACAAGTCAGAAGGAGAAGAAACACAGTGGCTGCAACAATAGGCACAAACGTAAAAAGATCGTGTGAATGGCACAGTGTTGGGTAGGGTTTCCTTCTGTTGCACATAGGATTATATGAGTTGGATCTGCCTCTACAGCACCTAACAACAATAACAAAGGTCATATTAGCTCCTGTTTTGAAGGAATACATTCATTCATTCATTCATTCACTCATTCACTCAACAAATCTTTGTGCTGCACCTTCTGTGTGCCAGGCTCTGTGCTGGCCCTGGGGACATAGCTGTAAGACTGTAAAGATCTACTTGAAGCTAGATGTTTACTCTTATTACTCCACTCTGCAGGATGCCTCCCTGATGTGCAAGGATGAGAGTCTATTTCAATGCAGGTGTTGGTCAAGTATGCATGCCCCTCATCAGTTTTATAGGTAGATGAGCTAGGACATGTCTAGGATGGAGCTCTCCCCTCCTGGGGCAAGGCATATGAACTTGGGCAGATGAGAGCAGTCAGTGAGTATCACACAATGCTGGGATAAGGCGCTAAAGATGATCAGGAAGGCAAATGGCCCCTATGGCAAAAGGTAGTCTTGAGAATCATTTAAATGTTTATGGAGTCCTTGGTTTGGGCATCCAGTCCTGGGCGGTAATGTGTATATTGACATTCATGCAGTTGTTGAGTGCTGGTGAGTCACATCCGACTCACAGTGACCCTATGCACAACAAAACACTAACCAACCCTGTGTGAGGCACATAATCTTTTCATGTTTGAGCCCAGTGTTGCAGCCACTATGCTTCTTCTCAGTTTGAGTATATGTATTGTTGTTGTTGTTAGGTGCCATCGAGTTGGTATCTGACTCATAGTGACCCTGCATACAACAGGCGAAACACTATTGTCAGTGCTTCTCTGCTGTTGATAGGGTTTTCAATGGCAGATTGATTTCTGGGAGTGGGTTGCCAGGTCCTTCTCCCAAGCCTACAGCACCTGGTGTTCCCAGGTGGTCTCCCATCCAAGGACTAACCAGGCTTAGCTTCCGAGATCTGATGGGATGGGATGCCACAGGGCTACAGCTGCAGGCGAGTACATGTACCGTGTTATGTTATTCTGATTCATGCTGCTAGAACAGAATAGCTAAAACTGACTAGCTTGTGAAAACATAAAATGTATTGCTCAAAGTTATGGAGGTTAGAAATCCCAAGATCAAGGTTCCAGGATCTGACAAAGGCCTTCCTGTGGTGACGTCTCATGACAGAAGACAGAAGGGCAAGAGCAGGGGGGTGGGGCTAACTCAATCTTTTACAATGAACTTGCTCCCTAGAGAATGGCATTAATCCATTCATGAGGATGGAGCCCCTATGCCTAATCACCCGTGGAAGGTGCCACATCTTAACACTGTTACAATGGCAGTTAGATTTTAATATGGGTTTTGGAAGAGACCAGCATTTAAACCATAGCAAATGTGTGCACACACACCACGTACTGCAGAGAATAAACAATGCAGAACTCATTTTGTAGTGGGTTCTCTTATAGGAGAAGGGTGCGGAGTGAGTTGCAGTTCCAGAACAGTCTCCCCTGGGTCCTGCTGGGCCCCTGAGATTCTCAGCTTGGCAGCCAGAGGAATTCTGTCCAACCATAAGTAGAGCTCAGCACTGCCCCCGGCAGCTCCCATCACACAAGATAAAATCAACGGAGGCCAGGGCCGCAGCCGGAGGGCATCTGATCTGCCCATTTCCCACTGACCCCAGCTCCTGGCCCTGGCTCTGACTGTCCTGTCAGCCTCCCTGACAGCTGGCCTGCTGTCTGGACCCTTGCTCCTCGCTCGCACTTGCTGGCCTCTCTGTGTGCACATCACAGACAGCCACACGCTCACTCCCTCCCCTCCACGAGCTCCAATGCCACCTGGATGGCTGCTCCACCCCCAGGAGTCCTTAGTCCCCTCCACTGCTTTTCTCTAGAGAGCTTGCTTCTGTCGGACAGACCCCACACTCCGTTTTTACATTTCACTTCATTGTCAGCTCCAGTAGCACACAGTGGCTGCTTTTCTTTCTTCAGTCATGTGTGCTCAGTTCCTCAAATGTGCCTAGTCCTTAGTGGGAGCCTCATCACTGTTGGCTGCGTGAGTGGATGAATGAATGAATGGCCCTGGTGCCCAACAGCTTATGAGCCAGAATCCGTTCAGGTCATTCATTCAGCATACAGTGCCAGCTTTCTGGATGGCAGACTTCCATCCAGATTCTGCTTAAGCCAGGCACTGTGGCGCACTACTGTAATCTCAGTGGCTCAAGAGGCTGAGGCAGGAGGATCACAGGTTCGAGGCCAGAAGCAGCCTGCATAACTTAGCGAGAGCTTATCTCAAAATAAAAGATGAGGGACTGGGAGAGCAGCTCAGTGGTGGAGCACTTGCCTAGCACGTGTGAGGCCCTGGGTTCAATTCCCAGTATGGAAATGAAACAAAACACACACACACACACACACACACACACACACACACCCTATACTTATAGCTGGACATGACACGCCCATAATCCCAGCATTGGGAAGGCCAAGGCAGAGGAATTGCAAATTGAAGCCCAGCAAAACCCTGTCTCAAAAACAAAACAAAAAGCAAAAAAAACCGACTTACAACATGGTGGCGGAGAGTGTCACTCCATTGTTAGAACTAAAAATATAGAAATTTGTGTTGCTATGGATTGATTAATTACTGTTTTTTGTTTGTTTGTTTGTTTGTTTTGCTTACTCTGGATGTAAGTATGTAACTTTTAGTAAGTTTTAATATTTTCCTGCTTAATTTTTTTTTCTCCAAGTCAAGGCTCTGCCTGGCTGCTTATAAAGCACTGTTCTAATCTGTCAGATAGCAGTGGCACCAAATCTCTTTGCAGGATGTCACAGCAGAGATGGCTCATGCACAGCCCTAGAAGTAATGCCATCAAAAATACGCGGTAAAAATACCCATTACTGTAGTGTTGTTGTTGTTGTTAAGTGCCGTCAAGTCTTGTCCAACTCATAGCAACCCTCATAGGGTTTTCTTTCTTTTCTTTTTTTTATTAGAAATTTTTAATGTACATCATAATGTGATTCATTTTGACCCTCATAGGGTTTTCAAGGGCTGGGATTTAGCTCAGTTGGTAGAACGCTGTGCTGCAGTCTCTGAGGTCCCAAGTTCAATTCCCAGCACCGCAAAAATGAGAGAAGGACCTGGCAATCCACTCCCAAGGCAATCCCGAAACAGTCTGCCATTGGAAACCCTATGAGGGTCGCTATGAGTCGGATACCGACTCGACGGCACCTAACAACAACAACAAGGGTTTTCAATGGCTGGCTGTTTCAGGATTGCCTCGGGAGTGGATTGCCACATCCTTCTTCCATTTTCTCAGTGCTGGGAATCAAACTTGGGACCTCAGAGACTGCAGATGAACGCTCTACCAGCTGAGCTAAATCCCAGTCCCTTATTACTGTAACAGCTACTCACAAAGACCTGGGGAGCAGGGCTGCAGCGAGGGGTGGCATCAGAAGCCACTGTGCCATCAATGGGTGGCCCTCGGGAAGCTGAACAGCCTCTGGGTACGTCTTAGTTTCATCCTCTGGGAAATGGGGAGGATGCCAGGGCCTTCCTCAATGGGCTGCGGGCAGTGTGGACGAAATTGCAGCTGAAGGCATGTTCCAGGGCTCTAAGCTCAGGCTCCAGAGACAGCCATCGCCTCCCACGGCTGCTTCGATTTGTTTATGATATCCGAAGAGGGACTACCAGGTCCTGCAGTACACGGATATGGACATTGCTGTCATCGGAGTCAACGAAAGGGCATGTATCAAGAGGCCAGGGTGGCTCGGCCTTTGTCCCCAGCTGGCTCTGAAGAGGACTTGAAGATGGCTGGGCCCTTCCCAGGTAAGTCTTCCCCAGCAGGCAGCTGGCCAAGGCGACCCAGGGAAAAGATGATGGAGACTCCAGGTCCTCCAGGGAGGCCAGGGCCCAGCAGGCGGGTGGGGTGGAGAGAAGTGGGTGCATAGTGGACTCTACAGATCTGCCTGCCCTTGCCTGGAGCTCAGAGCCACGTGCAGGTTTCCAAGGAGATGCTGGAAGGACCCAGGATGCTCACTTACTGCCTCCAAGCTTTTAGGGAATGAGGGGCTTGGTTATTTAGTAATTCCTGGAGTTGGTTATAGTGATCAGCCATGCATACCTGCTATGTGCATTAGTTATAAAGCAGGGGTGCATGCCTCCATCACAGGGGTCACTCCAATGAGGGGCTCTGATTTATGTCACAAACTGGCCAACAGATGCTCTCCCCCCGCATAACGATCTGGCCGCAGGCTGATTGACTTTTGTAAAGACACCTTCTGGCCTCTGAAGCTTCTCTGTCCACGGGAATTATAAATGCTACTCTTCCATAGTTTCGAGATTGTTCAAGAAAACTTGGGCTCAGTCACTCCAGACATCGGTAGTGTCCTGCCCTCCACACGGGCTCGTGGTTGGAGACAGCTTTACAACGTACTCACTCTTGAATCTGAGCCATCCCGGGCAGGGCCTGTTTCCATAAGGATTCCATGCAAGGTCCACCTTACCGGGGTTGTTTGCGGAAGCAACTAGATGGGAATGGAGAGCAGAAGAGGGGTGACCCCCAGGTCATTTGGGGCTATGTACCACCTGAATGACATTAGACTATTTTGTGTGCATGGCAATGGCTGGGAGACTGCTGGCTGGTAGTTTGCAATGCCTGCAAAGAAAAGTCATGTTTTCTTTGTTCAACATGGACAGAAGAGTTCCCTCCTAGTAGTTGTGTTTCTTGGGTCATTCTTATTTAAATTGGAAAAAAAAAAAAAAAGATCTTTCCTCTGCAAAGGCTGATGTCACCTTCCCAGGTGAGCCTGGGGACAGCAACCAGGGACCAAAGCATTTTTGTCCTGTTGTTATCACCATAGCAATAGCACCAATTACTACTGCCTGGTGGAACGTGTCCTCTGTGCCAGGCACTGGTGCTGAAGTCTATGTATGCTCTGCTATTAATTCTCATGCATGTCTGTGAGCCTCAGCTGTCCTCGCGTGGCCCTGGGGGCCTGGGTTACTGATGGAGGTGGCAGATGACCCTCTCTAGGGACAGCCCGGACTTGTCCACCCTCCTGCTCCCTCCCTGTCTTGTGCGTACCAGGAGGAAAAGGTTGTTTCCTGCATGACCTAGTGGCCCTGTCTGAACATTGGCAGGAGGACTGGACAGGAGAATGGAGCGGCCGGCTCCCCAGTGGATGCTCCCAAGATGCCTTGCAGATGGAAGGATCAGAGTGGGGGAGAGGGACTGTGGGGGTGGGTAGGCCAGGGCAACTCTTCATGTTTCTAGCTGCATGATATCCTTTGGCAAGGTGGCATTTCTGTCCCAACTACTGTAAAAATTAGCTAACGACAGCAGTGGCATTGAGAATTTACTCTCCTCCTGAGCTGTGCAGCAAAACCCCAGTCCAGGACAGCTTTCCGGGAACATAGCCCCACAGTACCTGGTAAGTAAGTGTGAGCAGGTGAAGGAGAAGTCCTGGCTTCCCTTTCTCCAAGAGGTGGTTGGGTGAGGACGTGGAGTTAGTGCACAGCTAAGAGGGATAGAGATGGGGTCTAGTGATCCCAAATTCAAATGCTACTTCTTCCATACTCTGGTCATGGGGCCTCACTAGTCATGAAGGCAGCAAGTGCAAAGTCCCCAAGGCAGTTTTGTGCCCAGCATGCAGGTGCAAATGATTAGGTCATTTGCAGTGTGGCCAACGAGGACGAAGCAAGGAGGGGAGAAAAAGAGGGCAGCAAGGTGTGCGGGCACAAGGGGACAGGTTGGCTGGGGTCTTGTGTGGCAGTTTTACTCTGAATTAGGAAGGAGCCCTCGGAGAGCTTAGAGCAGAGGGAGAATTGTTCTGAACTATTTTTTAAAAGGAATCCCTGTGGATCTCAATCTCCTGACCCAGGTATTGGCAAACTTTGTCTGGAAAGGATCTGTAGGCAGCAGAATAGCCTCCAATGTCTGTGTCCTGATCCCTGGAACCCGAGACTATGGTTTGTTACATGACAAGGGACTTTGTAGATGTGGTTGAATGAAGCATCTTGCGATGGGAGATCGTCTTGGATCAGCTGGGTGGGCCTCAAATTATCACAAGAGTCCTTATAATGGAACGAGGAAAGTAAGAGAAGCCAGTCTGAGTGGCACCATGTGAGCAAGATGCAGCTGGCTATTGCTGGCCTTAGGGACAGAGGCCAGGGCCACGATCCAAGGAAAGCAGAGGCCTCTGGCAGCTGGGCAAAGCCAGGGGACAGATTGTGCCTTCAGAAAGGATGCAGCCCTGGTGACACTGTGATTTTAGTCCAGCAACACCCATTTCAGACTTCAGACTTCTTGGACTGTAAGAGAATACATTTAGGTCACACCTGGAATCCCAGTGACTCAGGAGGCAGAGGCAGGAGAATGGCAAGTTCGAGGCCAGAGGCAGCCTGTGTAACTTAGTGAGACCCTGACTCAAAATAAAAATGAAAAAATGGGTTGGGGGTGCAGTTCAGTGGCAAAGCGCCTACAAAAGCATCACGAAGCCCTGGACTCGACTCCACAGTACCAAAAGAAAAAAAGACAGAGAGAAAGAGAGAGAGAGAGAGAGAATACATGGATACATTTGTGCTGTTTTAAGCCACTAAATTCACGGTCATGTGTTACAGCAGCTGCAAGAAGCTGATACAAGTCAGACAGTACTTACTTTCAGCAGGGCAGATCAGATGGGCTCTTTTACTTTTCAACTGCCATTGATAGACATGGGTGGCTGGAGTTGGATTTGGCTCATGGGCCGTCATTTGCTGATTCCTGTCTTGCCATAAAAAATCGGGATTAGTGATAATAATCATTCCGAAGGGCTGGGATTTGGCTCAGTTGGTAGAGCGCTGCGTTGCAGTCTCTGAGGTCCTGAGTTCAATTCCCAGCACTGCAAAAATGGGAGAAGGGCCTGGCAATCCACTCCCAAGGCAATCTTGAAACAGTCAGCCATTGAAAACCTTATGAGGGTCACTATGAGTCGGATACCGACTCTACAGCACCTAACAACAACAATCATTCCGAAAGTTGTTCTGTAATGAAATAGCACATATAAAGCTGATAGCAGTGCCTGAGAGGCAGCAAGCACCCAGCGCTCTGCCCATCAGAAGGGCAGAAGGAGAAGCTTAGCGCGATCTATCATTTGTTAGGTATTTCTGATTAGCTTGCAGACACCACGTAAGGAGGAAAAACAGCGTGGGGAGGAAGAAGAAAAAAGGAGAGCTATCTCTCCTGAAAATGACAAGCTGGAACAGGTATGTCATGGAACAAATGTCCCTGAGTGACAGGATGCTCCTGGCTTTGAATGGCACGGGGCTGTCCTATCCAATTTTCCCATTCCAGCATTGACATATTTTATTACTAATTGCTTTTTCAAACCTCATCAATGATCTTTTGCACTTTCCAAAAAGAAACGTTGAAAGCTTTTAATGAAGAAATTAATTATGTGGAGGCTCGAATGCAAATTAGACTAATTAATTGTAGCATCGATACCCTCTCCAGCACAAACGACGAGAACTGGCGTTCTACATATTTATGAGGCAGGGTGCATTTTGACAGATGCCTGAAGACTGTGATGAAAAGGTGGTCAAGGTGTCTGGAAGGGAGGCCTTTTCTGTGACAGATAAACGTGGCTGCGTTCCATGAGAAGTTTAGTTTGGTTGTCAACAACAGTGACTTTGGAATGTTGAGACATGAAAACTTTGGGCATAAAATGAATTTTTACCCGAAGTGGAAAACTTTAGTGGAGTGGCAGTGGTTGGACTCGGGGGCCGAACGTATTCTGGAAAACGCACTTAGGTCTTCTTGGTTCACACCACACAATGAATAAAGGTAGTCACATGACTCCAAAGCCCATGTTTGACAGGGTTGGGTGAATGCATGGGTAGCGTTTGTCTCTTCTGAATGTGTCTCGTTCCACGTAAGAGAACAGAGAATGGGCACATGTGTGGATGTCACTGTACCACCAGAAAGCGATGTTCTGCCTTGCAGAAATGTGTGCTGAATGAAGACCCCATTGAGGAGGAAATGACCACAATGCTCTATAGCTTCTTCTACCAGGAGGTAGAGTTTGGATTCCCGGACCACCTGTGGACCTTGCTTGGGTCTGTCGATGGGACTCCAGCCAACACGGTCAAGCAGATGATCGGGAATTGCTCGGCAGTGGGATTTGCCTGCTGTTGCTGCTGCTGCTGCTGCTGGACCCCCTCTGCCACCATGCGAAGATGCCTGGCCATCTCATGCAGGGGCCCAGGCACGAGTGTGAGTGAGGTCATCCTAGGCCAGCCAGTCCCCCTGAGCAGCCCAGACCAGAAGACCAATAGGATCACGGGAAACTGAGAAAGCCTGGTTGCTGTTCTCTGCATTTAGCTTGGGGTGGTGCGTTACGCAGCAGAGGCTGCAGACACAGTTTGGCCTCAGGATTGCAGAACACCTTCTGCCTGTATTGGAGGGCAGTGATTATTGAGGTCCACAAAGGCGATGAGCAGCGCTGCTTCTGAGGAAGGAGCCCTGGATGCCTAGTCCCAGGAAGGCAGACAACGACAAGGAAATGAGGCGCCACCTGCATCGGTCAGGGCTCTTCAGAGGCGCAGAACAATGGGGTACACATGTATAACTAAAATGGGGTTTATAGGATTGGCTTACACGATGGGGGCAGGGTAGTTCCACAATGGCACCTACAGAGAGCCCCACAGTCACTCAGTCCCCAGAGCTGGAAACCTGGAGTCGCCACGTAGGCCAGAGGCTGGAAGCACCCTGGTAAGCCTGGGGTTGAATCCCTGTCATCTCAGGTCTGTGGGCCGCAGCCATTAGATAGATGCCCATGTCCGCTCTAGGAGAGTCTGGCCTGCTTGCCTTCCAGCTTCCCTTGACTGATCCCCAAAGACAGTCCCATTGGCAGGGGACATGGCCAGCGTCTCCCTCCTGGGAAGGGGGGATTCAAATGGAAGGAAGCGGTAACTAGAAAACTGGAGTAGGAAGGGATCTACCAACTTACTCATAGGCTCCATTTTTGCAACAGGAGAAACTGAAGTCAGAGAAGTCAATCAAGTAAGTGGCTCATCCAAGGTCACCCTGTGAGTTGTCAATGGCCCGACCAGTAGAGCCCCTGGCACTGACTCCTTGAAGTGGCTGTTGTAACAAAGAGCAGAGTAACAGTGGCTCAGGCTAGAGAGAAATCTGCTTCTCTCCCACATCTCAGTGCAAGTGGTCCAGCGGATGTAGTCAGAACCCCAAGTCCCTTCTCTTCTTTCTCTTTCGTCTTCAATAGCAGTGGTTCATTTTATACCATGGCGTGGCTGCTCCGGCCCCTGCCATTGCACTTGCATTCTTGCCAGAGGAATGAAGGGAAGGGAGAAGGGAAGGGCATGCTCCTTTAGTCGTAACAGGGTGCTAGGCTCTATCACTACCTAACAACCCCCCACAAGTCCTTCGTGTCTGATGGGGTGGGTTACTATTATCCGGTTGTTCAGGGCCCTGGGGTGGTCAGCTTGCCAGCTCTACTGATCTTCACCTGGCTCACTTGCCTGTCTGGAGTCACATGACTGTCAGCCGACCTGGGATGTCCTCAGCTGAGACCACGGGACCAGCTTGACTGGGCTCCCATGACTCCAACTCCAGCAGGCCAGCCCGGTGCTTCCTCAGGGCAACAGGAGGGGCTCGAGAGCCCCAGCCGGACATGCAGCCCACTTCCAGCCTCACCCCATGTTACATCTGCTCCTGTCCCAGGGCCAAAAGCAGCACCTGATGGAGCCCAGAACCCAGAGCTCCACAAGCCAGAGGGTGCTGGGGAGAGGTGGGACCTGCCTTTTACAGGGCACAAAGGTGCACACACAGGGAGGGGGCAATTACGGACATTTTGGCAATCACTGTCCCGACCTCTGGTCACATCGACGGGCTGGGACCTCCAGTGGGGAAGAGAAGCAGATTTAGGTTATGGAAATATCCCTCTGCTGCAGTGAGGAATGAATGGACTTGGCAGCTGGCCAGGGACCCTGTTAGGACAGGACGCGGTGGGGCAGTCGAGGATGCCCATGTGAGATGACAAAGAATGGAGCAAACTTAGCTCCACCATCTGGGCGCCATGGGGAGTTGGGGAGGCGCTAGGCAGACAGGGCAATGCCTGCCTGGACAGGGGAGGCTCCCCACCCACAGCGTGGTTGACTCTGGAGGCCGACCTGGGCATCGCAGTCTGCAAAACAGCATCGCTGGCCTCCACCCACTCAATCCCACCTGCCACGATCCAAAATGCCTCCAGACAGGGCCAGATGTCCCCTGGAGGGCAAAGTAGCTTCTGGCTGAGAGCCACTGGTCAGCAAGGGGCGGCTGCCACTTGGTTCTGGCTGAGGCTGCCCATGGGAGCAGGGACCTGCGGCTCCCCAGCCTCCCGGTCTCTCTTAAGCTCTCCCCATTTGATATTGGCACTGCATTCACTTTTTACAAAGGGCCAACCAGGACCACAAGTGACAGACAGAAGCACATCCGGGTCCCAGTCTGGAGCCTCCAAGTCCACAGTCTATCACAATTCCCAAGGGGAGAGACAGCAGTGGTGATTCACAATAGGTCGAGTCTATGGTCCCAAAGAGCCCTGCCTGTGGGGACTTTTCACGGAGTGGCAACCTGTTCAATACTTGTCCAATGAGCAAACAAAGGGACCTGACGGTTTATTACACTAATCCTGTGGATCTGTCACTCTCCTCCTCACTTTTCATTTGACACACAAATCCCTGATCTTCCAGACCTCTGGAGACCATGTCTCTCCCTTCCTCTCTTCTTCTCCAGGGATTTAAAAATTCAAAAAAAAAAAAAAAAATCATCTGAACTCACAAACCGGACCCCACACAGCTGCCATCTCTGCCAGAGCCCTCGTCTGGAACCAGCCCGACCGGCAACACCCAGGGGAGCCCCTTGCACTCACCCTCCCATCCCTCTTTAGAGACAAAAGCAAGGCCATGTGTGGGAAAATGCCATCAGCTTTGTGGTGGTCAGGACGACGAGTTTATGTTGGAAATGTTCTGCTCTGGCTAAAAGTAAATAAAACAAAATCTTATTCCTTAGAATTAACATCAATATTTATTTTTCACCCCACTGACAGCGGGGGTGGCCCCCAGCCCTCATTCCCTGTGTCTTGCAGGGAAGGGTCCTGATCATAGAACACGGGCCACGGCTTGTCCTTTGCACACTTGCCCCACCGCCCCCACCGCTTCATGCCCGGGTGTTCTGACAGGCTCCGCCTCTTGTTTAGAGCTTTAGTGAAATTTTGCAGATTCAGGAATTCTGATTTCCAAGGTCAATTTCTGGGGGGCCCCCAATGCCTGCTGGCTGGGATGAAAGTTGACTGTGAGCTTTAGGAGCTATGAACAATGCCAGAGGCAAGGCCCATGGGAGGCAAAGTCCATGGCAGAAATGCTGCCAACAGGAGCTTGGGAGCATGGCCCGTGCTGAGCCTGGTGGATGCTGACATTTAGTCCAGCTGACACCCAAAAGAGGAAGGTGGCCTCGTGAGCCGGTACCACATTCCAGAGCCACCTTTGTCTTTATCATCTCACTTCCCGCCTCCCTGGGCTTTGACCCTGATCCAGCCACACACCCCGTCTGTGGTGGCTCTGAGGCAGGGTCCCAGGGCTCTTTCCAGGAAGAGTCAGATGGTAAAGACCATGCTCTTCAGGGGCCTCCCTGTAGGAAATGAAGGTCCTGTGTCCCAGAAACTCTCTTCAACCCAGGCCAAAATAAACTGTTGGTCACTCTACTTTGCTGCCATCTGTTTCTATAGCAACTATTTGGCCCTGCCAGTGTAGGGACTGAGCTACAGAAAAGGGAGCAGATGTGGCTGTGTACCAATAAAACTTTACTGATGAAGCTAAGTGGTAGCTGCTGCTGTGGTTTGCTGAGCCCTGCTCTGTAGCCCCAGGCTCGAGTTCCTTGGGGACTTTGCTCTTCCTACCACTTAAGTCTCTGCCCCACCAGATATCTGTCAGCTTGCCGGGCTGTGGGGGTTTATGTGTTGCTGTGATGCTGAAAGCTACACCACCAGTATCTCAGATACCAGCAGGGCCACCCATGGTGGACAGGTTTCAGCTGAGCTTCTAGACTAAGACAGACTAGGAAGAAGGACCTGGCAGCCCACTCCTGAAACAATTAGGCATTGAAAACCCTATGAAGAGCAGAGAAGCACTGTTAGATATAGTACCAGAAAATGAGCTCCCCAGGGTGGAAGGCATTCCAGAAACAACTAGGGAAGAGCTGCCCTATCAAAGTACAGTCAACCTTAATGATGAGAATGGAGTAAAGGCCTTGGGACCTCCTTTTGTTGATGTGACACAACTCAAAATGAGAAGAACCAGTGTCTGCAACAATGGGATCAAACATATAAAGATTGCGTGCATGGCACAGTGTTGGGTAATGTTTTGCTCTATTGTACACAGCATTGCTATGAGTTGGATCTGACTCGATGGCACCTAACAACAACAAGGTCTCTGCTGGGCTCTTGCCTCCATGGAGGCCTGTGCTGAGCCCCTGACCCCTGAGGCTGGCTGCAGGATGTCAACGGACCCATGCACCTTCCTCTCCAGGGAACTGGTCTCTACCAAAAGACAACACCTCCCCCAGGAGCCTTGTGCTGCATCCTTGTCCATCTCTCAGGACTCCTGTGGTGGCTGGTGAGGCTCTGGGTGGGACTTAGTGCCACAGAGCTGCCAAGGGATCTGCTGAGACCACAGCCTTGCCTAAGTCCTGCCTCTTCCTCTTGCTGCCCCTGCTCTCCTCGGCAAGCAGCTGTCAGTGACCCCAGGCTCCCATGGCTCAGGCTCCTTTTACTTCCCCTGTGGCAACCCCTCCCCCTCTGCCCTGCACCCGCCTGCAGCTCCTCGTTGGATTTTCTTCCCAGCCTCGCTGACTGCCCACAGTCTCTGGTCCAGATCGTGAACACTTGAGGCCGGAGCCCTGCCTGTCATCTGCCTTCCCGTTGGACAGAACCAAGCCAGGGTGCCGGGCTCTGCCTCGGAGTGTGGGTCACATGCATCGCCCCACTTTACCTGCGAAGGCACAGCTCAGAGGGCTTAAGATGATTGTTCCAGGCCTGCATGGGGTGGTGGAGGGCAGGTCCTGGGATCCACTCTGCCAGCAGCATCATGACCTAGGCGAGTCAGTTGCCCTCCAGTCCCAGACTTACACGCGGCTGCCCAAAGCACAAACAACCACACACCTCCTCCTGAAGCCTGTGCAAATGTGGCGTTGAACGTGTTGGAAAGATGCCAACTCCTGAGGTCTCACACATGGCTCCATCCACTGCAAGGACCCCAGATGCCACGGCCGCCTGCCTCAAGGAGCAGCGAACTAGACACAGGCCGACCATCCTGATTATCTGGATGCACTCAACAAAGTCAAAAGGGTCCTTATAAAAGGGAGGCAGGAGAGCCAGGGAGAGAAAGAGAGGAGCTTGTGGAAGGTGCTGCCCTGTGGGATGTGAGGAAGGAGGAGCGGCCACTGCCAGCAGAAGCACTCAGCCTCCAAAAGCCGAGAAAGACAGGACACCCTCTGCCTAGAGCCTGCAGATGTGCTGCGGCTGGGCCCACATCTCCGTGTGAGCCCTCTGAGATGGATTTTGGACTTTGGGCCTCTAGAGCTACAAGGCAATAAACGTCTACAGTCTCAAGGCACTGAGCATGGTAATTTGTTACAGCAGAAACAGGAAACTGAAACACGTGTGGTAGAATCTAATTTACTGGAAACTAACACTGAACAAGGGCTGGGATTTAGCTCAGTTGGTAGAGCGCTGCTCTGCAGTCTCTGAGGTCCGAAGTTCGAGTCTCAGCACCACAAAAATGGGAGAAGGGCGTGGCAACCCACTGTGGAGGCAATCCCGAAACAATCAGCCATTGAAAACCCTATAAGGGTCGCTATGAGTCGTACAGGACTTGATGGCATCTAACAACAACAACAACACTGAACGACTTCAGCCCTGAGTAGCCGTCTATGGAGGGCGAAGCACTGCCGGCTTTGTGACCCACAGAAGACATGGGAGGAAAGGAAAATCAACACCACTGAAATCCAAAAAGAAATCTTTGGTGAGGGTCACATAGCATCCTGAGGGGAGCTCAGAGGGTGGGGGCAGAGGCCTGCACCATTTGGAAGGAGGCACCCAAGGGACAGGGGAGTCTCCACGGCCACCTTCACCTTCAGCTGCCTCCTTGGGCCCCCAAGATGAGGAAAGATGGTGTATTAATAACTTGCGGAAACGAAGTCAATGCTAATGAAAACCTTTTCTTTCTAATGAAAATCAAATACAAACAGGACGCATTCAAACCACATGGAAGGTCTAGAGCGGGGGATGTGAAACTTGTTCTGGAATGGCCCACGGACCGCACGTGAAAGCAGCCCTGTCAGCACCTAAGGAGTGGGCTGTGTCCACTTAAAACTTTATTCACAGACCAGAAGCTGGCTGGATTTGGCCTGCAGACTATGCCTCACCAATGCCTGCTTTACACAGTCACATCTTTGGGAAGCATGCCAGCCTGTCCCTGGGGTCACACAAATCTTCCACAGCTGGGCGATGGTGGGACAGATCTATAACTCTCTGCCCTCTTCTGTATTGACTGCTCGGACAGCTCCTCATGCAATGCTCCAGAAAGGTCTAGGTGGATGGAGGCAGGTACGGTCCCCCATCCTGCCTTCTGCTTTCCACAGAGGGAAGCGTCAAACACTCCAAATTCCACAGGCTACCTTCACACCTTGAGGTCGCTACACGTCCACCTGTTCAGTGGCTCATCGGCAGCTGGCAACCACTCCAACAAGGCCGTGGGGCAAGGATCCCCTGCCCTGCCTCGCAGCTCGGGCACCTCTCCCTGGGAGCCAGCAAGGCAGGGCTGACAGAGCCGGGATCTAGTGTTCCTTCCGTGTGCTGTAGGTAACCATTTAGAGAACTGACTTGGAGTCAGTCTGGGCCCCAACCCTGCATTCCCCTCTTACTCTCCCACAAGCTTGGCTGACTTGATTAAACTCTCTGTGCCTTAGTTTCTCCATTTGTAATGTGGCAGCAATGATACCCAGAGTGGGTTTGTAGGATACTGTGTGGTGCCTAGCAAATGTGCTTGGTGCCAGTCGGTGCCCAGTGACGTGGTGGTTGGAAATACACAGCTGAGTTCCCCTGAAATCAGGCAACTGGGGCTCATTCAAGGAGATGACAGGTTTGGGGGTGTAGCGCAGAGGCAGAGCACCTCCCTGGCATGTATAAGGCCCTAGGTTCCACCTCCAGCACCACAAAAGAATAAAATAAGATCCTAGTGTTGAAAATCCAGGACAAGACCCAAAACCCAGCATGGCTACCCACTGACTTGATTTTGCATGAGTAAGTAATTTTTTCTGATGCTCAGAGTATTCATGGAGAAATGGGGTGATAATTATAGCTATTAGTTGTTATGAGGCCTCCAAATAAAGTTGCCAAATAAAATGCAGGACGCCAATTAAATCTGAATTACAGATAAACAGTGAAGAGTTTTTTTGTATTTCTAAGTCCAAAAAGTACAAAACTTTACTTGCTAAACCTGGCAGCCCTCTTTCAGGGTGAGCACCGCATAGGAATGCCTGGCCTGCCGCATGGTCTAATGGAAACTTCAGAAAGGGAGAACTTTTGCAGCTTATCAGTGAGCCAGGTTATTAGGTCTTGACTCCCTACCTGCCGTGGTTGTTGGGAGAACTGGACAAAGTGAAGTCCGTCCATGCCAAAGCCAGGTGGGCCCACTTCTGGCAACTTCCCTTTACTCTTATTATTCCCTGTTCTGCCTTCCCTGGCCTCTTAATTCCACTGGTGTAACACTGAGTGAGACTTGCTTCCCAGGTGCCAGTGGTCCCACACGCTTTCTGTGGAAGGCTCCCTCCTGTGTCTGCGACTGGGGTGGGCCAAGGAATGAGGCGTACCCTCTGGCTGAGCAGCAGGGCAGCTGCCTCCCAGCTCCCCCTGCTCTAGTCAGGGCTGGACTGGCTCCAAAGACCTGCAGATGACGTTGAAGTGAAGATGGTTCTGGAAATACTTGTCCTCATGCACTCTGTTTTATCCAACAAAATCCTCTCTCCCTTATCTTGCTCTTCCCATGATCCACTTCTCAAGACTCCCTGTTTCCCAGGATCCTTTTCTGGGACCCTAGCCCGAGAATCCTCCTTTCCTCAGGACCCCCTTCTTCCCTGAATCCTTCTCTTCCCTCCTCCACCCCAGCACCAGCCACTTGCAGCTTGCAAAGCAGCAGTTTGTTTTGTTTTCTATTCTTCCATATTGGCTTATTTTATTTTGCCTTTATTTTTTCTCCATTACATTTTCATTTGATATATGTATCTTTTACATAAAAAATACAGGCAAACAATTTTGAGAAGTCAGATACTCTGAACTCATCACAGCAGCAACGACAGAACCTTTCCTTGTTTGCTCTGGCTGGATTCCCAGTCCCAGACACCAGAACAAACTCATCTAGACTTCACTTGCTGTTTTCTATCATCACCACTTCGTAACATGCTATCCATACTGCTATTTCATGCTTTCTTGGTTTTAAGCATCCTCCCTTTTTATTTTCTTTCACAGAAGATGAGGATTGTGTTCTCATGTTGTCCCCACCCCTTCCTCACAACCACTTCCCTTTCCTCATCTTTCCAATAGCATTGTTGACTCCTGTGTGTTGAATGTGTTTGTCACCAAGAATGTGTTTGTCACCAAGTCTTTCCAAGGCTTCACCAGCCACAGCAGTCACATGTCTGTGCACAGCTGTTGCTTGGGTCCCAGGATGCCGTGGTGGCCCTTGCATGGGTTTCAGGGGGGCGATCCAGCAAGAGACCTCAGCAGAGGGTGAATCTCTCTTGGAAGGCTTTGGACGCTACCAGTGGATATTGCTTCTGGTCATATCATAACACAACCAGAGAACTCTGACAGGCTGAGTTTCAGGCCACAGAGAAAATAAAGGTAATGTCCCTATCTCAAAATCCTGTGCTTAATCATACAGTCCTTTTTGCCAAAGGTTTCAGAGATTTAGGTATGGACTCCTTTAGGGTCGTTATTTTGCCTACCACAACAGCCCGAAAAAGCTGTGTCTCATTCCGGTGGCACCCTCCCTGTGAGGATTTCATGATGGCCTGTGAGAGTGTGATAGGTCAAGGAGACCCTCCTTGGGGAACTGGGTAGGCAGCATTGCTAGTACACTGGTAGAATTAATATTCATGTTAATGAGAAATTATTTTTTCCATAAGGGCCTCTTCTGCTGCTTATTTTTCTGCAAGGCAAGCTCTAGTGTTGGAAGATGGGGTGACCTAATTCCCTAATCGACAACTATTGGGCTCTCCCTTATGGCTTTGGCTGTTTTGAATAAAACAGCCGTTGCCACCTTCACACCAGCAGCTGCCCAGATCTGGAAGAAGCTACAAGACGGCAACCATTTCTTCCAAGTCCAGCTCCTGAAGGTGCAGCCCCAAGCCACGGCTGTTGCAGTTTGCAATTTGCACTGGCCTTTTGGTTTTATTTTGTTTTTCTTGCTATTATGGCCAGAGGGGGAACACTTCTCTTGGTGGCCCAGGAAAGGGACTACTGTAATTGGTGCCAACACAAGCCTTCATTTCTGTGACTGGTACAAAACAGACTGCTATGATTGGGCAAAAGGAAGTGCTGTGATTGATCAAAAGGGGCTGCCTGATTGGTGCAAAAGGGAATGCTGTGATTCGTGGAAATGGGAATGCTGTGATTGGTGCAAACACTAGCCTTCATTTCTGTAATTGGTGTAGGCTCCCCTCCTCTGGCTATATAAACAGGTACCTCAGTTCATCTGAACTGGCCAGGATACAATTTCCTGTGCTGCCCCTTGCTGTTGCAGCATTAGGCCCAATAAAAGACTTCTCTTGAGTGGTCTTTTCCCACTTTTAGTAATGCAGGCTGAGCTAGTTATATGAAGAAAGAAGTACCAGAGATAGCAGAATGGTGGTGATAGTGGAAGCCAAGGACAGCAGAGACATTGGAGCAGCCAGAATGTTGAGCTGCAGAAGCAGTGAAGTGACTTATTACTTGACAGCTGAATGGGAGGCAAGGCTGAAAGACCAGCATCCGGCAGCATCAACAACAGAATGGATGTGATTGCTGCCTCCTAAATGGTGGCAGTAATGACAACGGCCATAGCATAAGAGGCAGCTGAACAGTTCAAGAGAGTGACCAGGGCAGGAAGAAGAGAGAGGAAGGGCTGTAAAGAGCCAGAAAAGAGAAAGTGGCCTCTGGAAGAGTTCCAGAGAGCTGCCAAGTCTTTAGGACCAAGGGGCTCAGACATCCTAGGCCACTGTAACACTGGCCACTGTCTAGGATTGAGAAATCCTGATACCCAGTTCTACCTAGAAGCTGCACAAGTGGCTGTCTAGGGCTGAGGCATCCCAACCTCCTTGGCCTAGATAAGAGCTCTAACACTGGAAGGCACTACTGGCTGCTGTTGCACGCAACTATCTGCCATCACTGCTTGCTGCTGTCAAATGCTGAGGGACATAACCCCTGCCTAAGACAGGGCTTCTCCTTGCCTACCCTTGATGTCTACCCAGGTAGAGCAAAAGGACCCCTGCCAGATTGGTGACATGGGAATCTCTTGGGTCCTGTAAGAGACAGAGAATCCACCACAGGACCAAGCAAATAGGGACCAAGCAAGCCTGGCAGGTTGGCAGTTTGAAGACAGGGCGAAGGGATGATTCTTCCCCATCAGCCCAGGGGGCCCTTAGAAGAGAAGCCGAGGGACATGCTCCCAGTCCTGACTTCTAAGACACTTATGAGGCCAAGAGGTCCCTCCGTGTGGACAGGAAGCCTTTGACCCCATGGACCGCAACAGTAATGAGCTCAGCGAATCCGGTGTTGGTGGGTTGGCTCAGTTCTGTGGACATCAGCCACCTCGTCTGGAAAGTGGAAACAGTCTAGGCACGCACCTCAGATGCTTGTGGCAAGGATTCACAATCTAGGTAGAAACCATTGGGCAGAGCCCAGATGCATGATGAGGTTGTGGCAAATTTTCATATCTCAACTAGTCAGGAGCTCTGTGCCCCAGTTATTGGGCCACAGCCTTTGTCATTCTCCTGAACATTTTCTTTCTCTCTCTCTCATTCTACTCCACAGCCACTCCATTAGCATATGTATTTCATTGGCTCTACTTTCAATGTATAGGCACCAAAAGCAGCACTACCCTTGTGCCAGCCATGCTCCTCTGCCTCCTGGATTCTTGCACAAGCCTCTTCCCAGTCCCCCTGCAACTTCTGTCCTCTTCCCACCTCTCCCTTGCCACACTTCAGGATCCCATCCAATATGGCAGCCATTAGCTCCATGTGGTTTTTGAGCATTCATTCACATGTGGCTGGTCCTAATTAAGATGTGCTTTACATGAAAAATACACATCAGATTTCAAACACTTAGTCCCTAAAAAAGAATGTAAACCATCTCTTCAATAAGTTTTTACATTGGTGACATGATGAAATGAAAATATTTTGGGTACATTGGGTTTATTTTCACCTGGATATTGTGCGTGTGTGTGTGTGTGTGTGTGTGTGTGTGTGTGTGTGTGTGTCTATTAGAAAATTAAAAATTCCATACATGGGCCACATTTGTTTCTCTACAGCATCTTCTTAGGCTGACCTGGAACACCATTTGCCCTGGAGTGAGAGTTAAGTGCTTGAGGGAACCCCAGCAAGACTACTCTCTGGACACCATGCTGAGGGACTTATGTGGATCAATATTTAGGGTCCTTTGGACTGGGATTTGGCTCAGTTGGTAGAGCGCTGCGCTGCAGTCTCTGAGGTCCCGAGTTCAATTCCCAGCACCGCACAAATGGGAGAAGGACCTGGCAATCCACTCCCAAGGCAATCCCGAAGCAATCTGCCATTGAGAACCCTATGAGGGTCGCTATGAGTCGGATACCGACTCGATGGCAACCTAACAACAACAACAACAAGGTTGCCTTTCTCACAGCTCCAAGGTGGCTGCAGGTTTTCTATGAACCTAATAATCCCAAGCACATGGTTTTCATTTCCACTGCCTCTAAGCCTTGAGCCCCCATCAAGATGAGACATCTGAAGGGAGTGCTGGGGAATGGCCACAGGATCTGACACTGACGGTGGCTGGCTTGGGACATTTGCCATGGCCATATTTTTGTAGGTAATAGTAGTGTTTTTAATAGTCACACACCATTACTCTCTTATGCTGGTTATGGATAGAAAGGTTGGAATTCTACGAGTCTAAGGCTGTATTTGGGCTGGGATTTAGCTCAGTTGGTAGAGCGCTGCGCTGCAGTCTCTGAGGTCCCAAGTTCAATTCCCAGCACTGCAAAAATGGGAAGAGGACCTGGCAATCCACTCCCAAGGCAATCCCGAAGCAATCTGCCATTGAGAACCCTATGAGGGTCGCTATGAGTCGGATACCGACTCGACGGCATTTAACAACAACAACAACAAGGCCGTATTTGGCAGGCCATTGGGTGTTGAAGGACAAAAAACCTCCTAATTTGTTGTGAGTTGTGATGGTGAAATGAAAATTGTATAACGTATGCATGAGTGAGTGCATGTGGGTTAAAACTACCTAGGTTCATTAAATTGGGCTGTGGGTACTGTTTTCTCTTGTACCAAGCCCCAACAGAGATGTTCTCATACGGGGACATTCTGCATCCATATATGAAGGGGCTGGAAGTAGAGACTCAGATCACAGAAGGGAAAATTCAGAAGTGCTTAAAGGACTGTGAGGCTATTGATGTTTGATGCCATCTTCAGTGCAGCAGAATGCAAAATCTCAGGTTGCAAAAATAAGGCATAGTCTCTGAAAACTTTGCAGGGCTTAAACCAAACTGTCAATAGAAAGTTAAACAATTTACACAGCTCAGAAAAGTATTATTCACATTATAAGTCTCATTAATGGACACATCACCCGGCCTTTTGGGATCTGTTTGGTTTTGGTTGTAATGAATGAAAAGTCTCCTGTTCCTTTGCTTTTCACTTCCTGCAATAGTGGTGAAGATTTTTAAGGACTGACAATTATCATCTGTGAGGTCACTTCAGATGGTTCTGATTGGATCATCGGTTTGGACATTAATCAATGTTTCATGCAGGGACAAGGGTATTTTAATACAAGAGGTAGACCAATGGAGTCAAAATAATATTTTATATCAGGGCTGACATTTTCCAATCGGAGCAAACTTTGAAAAAGAAATTCTTTTCTTTTTTTCTTTCAAATTCTGACACTCTACTTGCAACGAAATGATGCCATTTTCTTTAAGTCTGGACCTTTCAACAAATGGTTATTTTAACTGACGCTCAAGTCAAAAGCTTGTTTGTAATGTCCTTTCATTTCAGTTTTATGGCAAATTAAATTATGCTTGCGGTTAAACAAAATTACATTAAAAGCCATATGTGCTGAAGAAGTTTTGTGGAGGGTATCGGGTTTATACTTTAAAAAGACCAAACTTCTCTGTTTAAAGTGGATCTTTCATAAACTCAGAGTCAGGAAGCAACAATAACGTCCTTCACTGAGTCAAACAGTTGGAAAGAAACACACACTGCAGATGCTATGGGAGGAAACAAGAAAGCCAAAATCTCAGAGTGGAGAATGTTTCTGTCAAACCACATTCGAAACGAAGGGATTCCTGTGAATTGCCATCTTTTGCATTAAAAGAAAGCAACCTACACAGTTTCCCTGCTCTCTGAAGTTGTTGTGACATAAGAAAACAGAATCTTTTTAAACTTCAGGTTTAATTAATTCTTTTTTAAAAAAATAATAATTTAGCCGTAGCACGTTAAAAGGGAAAGAGGGGGGAAAAAAATCCCGATTAGCTCCAAATAAGCATCTCTTAATCACCCTTATGAAGGCTTAATTTGCAAAACACTACAAGGAAGTAACATCTTTTTCATTTCGGGGGGGGGGGGAAGTGCATTGATAAGAATAAGTAGAACATTTTAATTAAAACTCATAAAGTTGTGGACATCTGCTGGGGATTGTTCGCTGTGGCGGTGATTAGCGGATCTGTGCGCCTAGATAATGAAGCCCGGTTGCTGTTATTGGCATAAGAGCCGGGCCCTGTGTGAGAACACGGCGGGCCCACTTTGTAGCGCGGAGCCTACGCCTATTAGATTGCAATAAGGCTCGCTTCGAGGCGGGACGGGGTGGGCTGGGGGGCCGGAGCTAAGCACAGGAAACAAGCGTTGAGTGCGCGCCAATAAAAATGATCACAAATCAGGGCTGCTGATGTCATAACCCGGGGTCGGGGGTCATCGGGGAGGGGGCCCTGAAAGGGGCCGCCTGTCTGCGGCGGGCGGCGGCGGGCGCGGGGGGCGGCGCGCGCACAATGGGCCCGGAGCGCCTCATTAGGGGCGCGTTTGATGGGCGGCGCGCCCCGCGGGGCCCCGGGCGCTGTCAATGGGATAATTACGATGATCTAATGGCCGGCTCTTTCGCACGCAGCCTGCCTGAATGCGCGCCCGCAGGCGGCGTGGGGGCCGGGCCGCGCGCTCCGCGGGGCGCCAAGTCGCCCCGGAGCCGCAGAGCCGCGGACCCCGGCGCGCGCCCCTCGCTGCCACGCCGCGCCCGGCGGAGCCGGGCAGATTGCAGGGCAGGCCGGCAGCGCGCGGAGGCCGCGGGAAGCCGCGCTGCGCCTCCTCGGAGACCTCAATCTCCGTGAGCCGAACCGCCCTGGGCTTTGGCTCTGCTCCGGGCGTATGGCGTTTCGCCGCAGGCCCCCGCGAACCAGCCCCCCTTCTCCGAGTCTCTTGGACGAGGGGAAGCGAGGGAAAAAAGAACTGGACGTTTGATCTGTCAAAAGAACGCGCCGTGAACCAAGTTGAAGCCAGTTCCTTTGCCCGCAGCCGGCCACTGCTGGTCTCTGAAGACGGCAATTTCGTGGGGTTCAACCTATCCGTGCGCTTCCGTTGACCTTTGGAGTACATGGGTTCACTGCGAGTCGTTCTGTAGAAGTGAGAGCTCTGATCCGTCCAGTTCCTAGGTGTTATCCAGTTGATTTGGATCTTTCCAGCACATGGTCACATCCTATGCACATTGGTGGGATGAATTAATAGGTCACAGGTGAATATAGAACTGTGTACAGAAAAGGAGTAGTCTACGCCTTTGCTCTCTGTTTTTCTCTTGCAATTAAAAATGCCACCGTTTCAAAACCTATTAATAATTTCCAGTCTAGAAAACTTTAATCCTACTAACAGTAAAAAGAAAGTAATAACCCGTCATTGTACCAGACCTAGGTGAGCGTGTCCCCTCTGTAGGATTACATATGATACATCAAATATCATGCATCACGTACATACATAGCTCTGTTTTCATATCAGAGGAATCAAAGAATACATGACAATTTACAGTCGTTATAACATTCTCTTTTTAACATTATTTTGTACTAGTAAATATGGGTGTATATTCTCCTAAGGGACTGATCCTTACTTAGTTAAGCAGTCCCCCACTGATGGATATTTAGGTTATTTCCAGTTTTCCTTTTGAAAGAGCTGTTGCCATGAATACATTTGTACATGTTAGTTTTGTACATTCTTCCAATTATCTCCTTTAGATAAATATTTTGAGGATATATGTGCTACTTCTCTTGTCTATTTTATATGAAGAACTAGAAACAATACTAGATAATAATCTAGTCCCAGTCACATATGAATCTGTATAAAAATTAACCTCAGTGCTGTCCCAGCCATCTCCCTGGTAGCAGACACTTAAACTCTCATCCTTTTCCTCTCTGAAACATCCTTCTTCCTCATAGAAATTGCAGGGGGTCACACCAGGGAAAGAGTCTCTAATCTTATTTTATTCACTCCTCATTCAGTGACATCCTTGTTTTGTTGCCCACATTGTAGGATAATTTCATCTTTGATAATTTCCCTGGAGTCATAACTTTTCACAGGTGAGCTGAGCACCAGGTTACCTAAAGCACCAAAACCGCATTTGGAAACAGTACTCTGCCCAGCAAATGACATCGTGTAATTGATAAATTGAAATCATCAAGTGTAATAAAATGCAGCCCTGCTTTGTATAGTGCGGCTACCTACACCATGATGTCCAAGTTGCATCTAGTCTGCAGGATAAATTCATCTTTGGAGAACAAAATCAAAATTAGCAGGTATTTAAACATTCAAAAGTTCCATTCAATTTTAATAAAACAATATGGTACATAGTAAATATTTTTTTTTCCAAATAACAGTGAAAACTTTCTCTTCCAGCCTTTCTCCTGCCCCTAGTTCTGGATTTCTCTCCCCCACCTCCAGGCAACCATCCCTTTTGTTTTCATGCATGTCTTTCCATAGATCTTCACTGCTAAAAAAGAAACACACACACACACACACACACACACACACACACACACACAAACACCCACACAAACATACACACACAAACACACACACAGCTGTAGATTTGCACCTCCCATTATGTAACAAATTAACATACTACACATGTTCTGCATTTGCTTTTTCCATTTGCAGTATCTGAATCAGGATTCCTCCCTAAGAATAAGCCACAGTTGAACCAATCCCTCGCTAATGAACAGTTAGGTTAGTGTTAATTACAAAAGATGTTCCTCTCAATTGGTAAATTGGATCTGTTGCTAAATTTCTAGTAGTAGAAACTCTGGGCTACAAGCTAGGACATTCAAAGTCTTGGTAGCTATTGCCACTTGCCTTCCAAATTGCACTCCCCAAATCGAGCTTTGAGGGTGCCCGTTTCCCACACCTTCCTCTGTTCAGTGGTCAGTTGGATCTGCAAAAGTGTTTACATGTTATTTTTGAACGCTAAACTGCCAACATGAGTTTGGGTTGGAATCTAGTCTTCAAAGGAGGATGGAAAGGGGGGAGGCTCTAAGCCTCCACTGGGCCAGGAGTAAGAAATTCCAGGGACAGCAGGCCCCTTGGAATTTCGTACTCTGGAGGGGGAGGAGAACTGGCCTGTGAGGTGTGTTTACTCTGCATAAATGTGGGAGGGCTTGTGCCCTTGTTTGGGGTGCCACCTTCCCTCCAGTTGGTGTCACCCTGCCGCCAAAAGTCACTGCCCGCAGGCTAAGCTCTCCTTGGGAAACCAGTATCCAACTGCTTTGAGAGGTCAGCCCCAGGGCAGGACTTGTGCACTGGGACATGCACCTGCTTAGATATATTTAACAGCTGGAGCAGCTAGAACCCCAGAACCCCAGGCTTCATCCAAAGCCCCTGGAGATCCTGGCCCCAGTAGTAAACCAGTAAGGGTGGCCCGCATAGGAAATGAACACAATTGCATATCCTTTTGCGTGAGCAGAGAGATTTGGGCATGAACTTTTACACAGACTATGACAGTCCCCTCAATTCCTTGTCATTTTACACAGAGGCTTGTCAACCCCTAGAGAAGATACGATAGAAAATCTATTCTAGCTATGAGTTCTGGAAAGACTAAGGGATGTTGGGCATTTCAGCTCTTTAACCTACTAAAAAGATCACTGGACTCTTCATTCTTTAGCTTCCAGTTGCATTTTGCCTCCTTTTAAATGCATGTCTGCTCCAGGAAGGGACACTGGGAGCACTTCTTTCCAAGATGCTTTCTCAGGGTTCTTGTGCCTGACTCAGCCATTTGTGCTTTCTGTGAATCAACAGTTCTCAGTTCTCAGGATCTATAATTATTTTCACTCCCAAAGAAAATTGTTCCAGCCATGGCTTTGGACAGTGACACAAGTCTGGAAAGCTATTCTGTGTTTGAAAATTTGTACACTGCTACGCTACACGAGCTATTTTAAAGTGTCAAGCATCTGTTACAACAGTACCTCCGTCTAGTTTCACCTTGTTGCTTCAGGAAAATACTGTTCACATTAGTTGAAGAAAAAGTTTACATTATTATTTTCGTCTCCCGACTTCTTTGTTGCCCATACATCTTTTTGAAACTAGAAATAAATTATCTGCAGATAGCCAGAGGGGGGAAAGTGTTCTCCTGTTCAATGCTAGGTGTTTTTTCTCTCTTCTTGGAAGGAAACCATCCATTAGTGCTTTGATGGAGTCCTGAGTGTTTACATCTGCAAGCTCTGGTGCTTTGGCGAAGCACAAAGCTGTCATGCACGTAAGAGTTAAATGTAAATAGCTTCTTTGCAGGACGCTTGGCTCAGGCTGCATGTGGGTGGAGTTTGGAATCTGGGGTCCCACAGCCCCCTTGCATTTTTGGTTGATTGTCTTTAATTACTTTTGAGGGCTGAGCAAGGTTGCTCTTGCCTCCAGGCATTCCTGACTGACAAGGAATGTTTTTTAATGCCATTTATAAGGAGCACATCATTAAGCATCAAACAGAGCAAAAATGACAAGGATCGCCAGTGTATCTTGTATCTATAGCCGTCATTTAAGGAGGAGATGCAGTAAACAACAACAACAAAAAACCAGCCTCATGGAGGGGGATTATTTGTTTTGATTGTCTATTATTCCCAGAGGGATTTATATCCTGGCTCTTACAGTGCTTGCGGGAGCCCAGATTTGTCAGGTTGAAGGATGGAGGGTCAGAGGGGAAGAGGGCAGGGCTGCAGAAGAGGTTCCAACCTACCTTCAAGAAACCAAGTTAAAAACCACTTTATTATCTAAAGAGAAAAAGGTCTTGTTAGCTTTTTTTTTTTTTTAAGAATTTCTTTCTGAGGAGAACAGCAAATAGGGAAATGTTCCCATACTGCCGGAGTTACAGCCATTAGATTTAGCAAATAAAAACAAAGAACATTCAGTTAAATTCGAATTTTAAATAAGAAAGAAAAATGTTTTCATATAAGTCTGTGCCATGCAACACTTGAGATAGACTTATACTAAAATAAAAGCCAAGTCATTGTTTACTTGAAATTCAGATTGAACTAGATGCCCTGTATTCAATTTGGCATCATGATTAGAAGTAGGAATGTAAAGCCTGGTTCCTTGTAATTCTATCGTCTGTGTTTGGATCACAGGAAGAATGCCACCCTATAAAACACGAAAGGGACACAGCGCACAGCTGGTGGTGGAAAGACTCCACAGTACTCCCAGGAAGATGTGTTGTCCCCAGGAGCCTGTGTTTGTGTCAGGGACCACGGGAACTTGTGGAACTGCAGTAAGGGACCGAGGACACGGGTGGAAGAGGAAGGAGGACACAGGACTTGAACCCTGGACAGGGAGATTCCAGGATGCGCTCTGGCTGCTGCTTAGTGGGGTGGCCCCAGGAAGGGGCTTCGGCTCCGCAGGCTTCTTGGCTGTGAGCTGGAACCCTCCGCACCTCTCTCCACCCTCTGGAGGTGGCCAGTGTGTAGGCAGAGGCAGAGTCCCTGCCTCCTGGTTCAGGGCGCAGGCCTGAGCCAGGAAGCGAGAAGCAAAGGAGGAATGGGGGCTCCTCATCACCCTGTTTGTACCTTTGTGTCTTCCTTGGCTCCATTGCACCTTTGGAATAAGTCAGGCCTTTACCCTGACTCCCCACACCCTTTGTGATGCCCCTGCCACCTCCCCATGGGGCTGTGACCTTCATCATGATCCTATTGCCCCAGCCACACAGGCTTCCTCTCCACCCTTCCAGTGTCCCCACTGGCTCGAGACTGGAGTGGGGCAGGAAAGACCCCCGGGGATTCCTGGGCCAGGGGCTAGGTTTAAGGGGCCCTGGCTCTCAGGATCCAGCACATTTGATGGGTAGGGTCCCTCGGCAGGAGCTTGTGCTTCTCAATGATGGGTGCAGAGAGTGTCTTTCCTGGCTTAAGAGGCAGCACCTCCAACCCTCTAAAGGTATCTCTGCATTGGGAGCAATTCAGACCTGAGGAAAACTAAAGTCAACTCCCAGAAGTTGCCCTTTATTGAGGCAAAGGCCTTCAGCTGGCAGACTCATTGAACACCTACTGTGCACTAGCCATTGCCCTAAGGGCAATGCCCTAATGGGCCACCTAAGAAGAATCTGTTTTAAAGAGGTAGAATTCCCATTTCAAGTGATGCATTTGGGTTAGGTGGCAGATGAAGTGCTTTATAACGGTTACCCCAACATCACCCATGGCTTGAGTTTTACCAGCTAGGTACACTTGTTGATGTTGTTAGGTGCTGTTGAGTTGGTGTCTGACTCATAGCAACCCTACGTACAAGTGAAACACTATTGTCAGTGCTTCTCTGCTATTCATAGGGTTTTCAATAGCAGATTGACTTTTGGGAGTGGGTTGCCAGGTCCTTCTCCCAAAGGTATATTTGTTGTTGTTAGGTGCCGTGGAGTCAGTATCCAACTCATAACGACCCTATGTAGAACAGGGGAAACACTATTGGCAGTGCTTCTCTGCTGTTCATAGTGTTTTCAATGATGGATTGATTTTGGGGAGTGGGTTGCTGGGTCCTTCTCCCAAGTCTACAGCAACTGGTGTTCCCAGGTGGTCTCCCATGCAAATACTAACCAGGCCCAACCCTGCTTAGCTTCTGAGATCTGACAGGGTCAGATGCCACAGGGCTACAGCTGCAGGCAAAGGTATACTTAGAAAGTAGCAAATAACAAAAGTACAATTATCATCTCCATTGTACAGATGAGGAAACTGAGGCTCAGAGAGGTGAAGTACCTTTTCAACGTAGCACTGCCAGGAAGTGACACAGCTGAGATTTGAACCCAGACTGACCTGCCTTCAGAGAAGCTGCTTTTTCTGTCTTCGCCCTTTCCCCTTCCAGACAACAGTCTTCGAGCTTCCAAGAGCCTGTGTGAAACCGTCTGAACTGGATGTGATTTGGTTGGATTGGCTGACCAGTCAAATCTCTCCAAAGTGAGTAGCTCAGGTCACCAGATGGGGTCATAAGGAAGTGACAGGGACCATCCACAACATAGTGGCTGCAACTTTTTCCCTCTCAATGGTCTGGCAATAAAAGAACTACCAGGCTGCAAAGGGAATGATGTTTTAGGTCAGCGTTGATTGCACTGGAATGTCTGTCTGTTCTTCGCCACAGTGCAACGCGCCTGTAAAGGGTCAAGATAATACTTTGCTGGCCATGGGGTCTGTGCCGCACACACTAAACCCTGGAGTTACAGTTCCAAACTGGCCAGACAACAAGCAAGAAGGTGGGGCCATGCTCCAGTCACACTGTCCAATCACATTGTCATGAGTCATGGAGGTTAGGTTGCAGAAAGCGGTCCTGAAGCCATCCATCCTCTGGATGCACAGCCTGAGCTCCTGTGAGCCTCTGGTCACAGTATTTCTCAATTGATCAAAACCATCCTCCTTTCATGCATGTTTCTGCTTAAGGACATCTTATTTAATATGCATTATTAATGAACTTGAACTCATGGCCAGCAGCACTACAGCCCTGGCCTGAACAAAGACCATTGTGTGTAAGCCAATTTCTCCACCAGGCACATCACAGCCTTCTTGCACTTGGGGACACTAGCCAGTGCTTCTGTGCTACACTTGGGGCCATCTGGAACAGAATGGTGACATCACCAATGAAAAGCACTGAAATGTGAAAAACAGGGTACAAATAGATCCCCACGGGAGACTTTCTGGAGTAAAAGAAGAGGCAGCACAGAGCCTTGTCAGCCTCTGCTAGGAAGCAGGACCGGGAGGCTTCAGCATTTCTTTGCTTCCTGTGTGTCTGAGAAGCATCGAAAAGTGCCTGGAGTATTGATTTTGGTGTTACAGCCAAATCTAATCTGACAAGGTATATTTGCAAATACGAAATCCATACATGATGAAGACTGAGCTCATGGGCATTGAAGTGTGAATTTCTGGGGATTCTCACGTGTCACAAAAATATTCTTTTGATTTTTAAAAGCTATTTAGGAACACAAATGATTGCAGGTCACACAAAAGCAGATGGCGGTCCAGACTGGGTCCATGGGCGATAGTTTACTGACCCTTGCTATCGAGCATCACCCTGCATGATGTAGTGATTCCTCACGGAACAGGGGCCAGAGCCTTGGGAGCAGGACATGCCTTTCCCCCAGGTCAAAGGGAAAGCTTGTCTTTTCTCACTAAAGTAGGGCAATGAACCCACCCCACATCCACTGTCTACTGCTAGAGTGCTGGAACACTAACACCCTGCAATGCAGTGGGTAGCTTGGTCTACTTTCTGAACCCAAACAAGGGGTGAGCTGACACCCCAAATTATGCCCTATACCAGCCTGCATCGTGGTAACATGAGGCAGAACTGAAAGAATCAGGGCATATTTGAAGCCCCGGGTTTTCTTTTTCCTAAAATTCCTTCCATCTTTGGAGTATCTACCCTATAGCCCACTCCAGAAACAACTGTTGTTATTGTTAGGTGCCATTGACTTGGGTCTGACTCATAGCAACCTTATGTACAACAGAAGGAAACACTACCTGACACTGTGCCATACCCGACACTATTGGCAGTGTTTCTCTGCTATTCATAGGGTTTTTGATGGCTGATTGTTTCAGGAATGGGCTGAGGAGTTCTTCTCCCAAGCCTGCAGCACCTGGTGTTCCCAGGCGGTCTGCCATCCAAGTACTAACCAGGCCGACCCTGCTTAGCTTCTCAGATCTGACAAGACCGGATACCAGGGTGGTATGGCTGTAGCCACTGAAAATCCTATGAATAGCAGAGAAGACCTGTCAAATATAGTGCCAGGAAAATGAGCCCTGCAGGAAGGCATTTAAGAAACCCATGGGGAAGAGTTGCATCCTTAAAGTAAAGTCGACCTTAAAGATAGGAATGGAGTAAAGCCCCTGGGACCTCCTTTTGCTGATGTGGCATGACTGAAAATGAAAAGAAACATAGTGGCTACAACATTGGGCTCAAACATAAAAAGATTTCGTGCATGGCACAGTGTTGGGTGGTGATTTATTCTGCTATACTTAGGGTCGCTATGAGTTGGACCTGACTCAACAGCACCCAACAATTGATAGAAGTTAAAAAGAAAAAGAAGTGCCCAGTCCATGTCTCCCAGAGACGTGTCCCCTTGCAGCCAGGACAGGAAGGCCATTTATTCCAGACACATACCAGCTCCAAATGCCCCCAAATGCTGAGATGAACCAGAGCAGGAATGGCAGAATTTGCTGAAAATAGCTTCATCTTCTAATGTTTAGCTTATTCTCTGGCCCTCTTTATAGAGGTTTCAAGATAAGGTCAGATATGTTGGAGGAAATTATTCCCCTAAACTCTTGCCAAAATAGGTACAGGATCAAAGTGAAAAGTAAAATTGTTGTTTTCTTATAAATGGAGTCAGTTTTCCAACCTGAGGCTTATGCAAACCTTTTTCTTCTCATTCTGGGAGCAAACAGCTGGCCAGTTCCCTTGGAAGGAGAATGTCCTGGAAGGCGTTAGCTCTTTCATTCAACAAGTGTTTCCCGAATGTCTGCCATCTACCAGGGACTCTGCCCAACCTGCAGGATGCAGGAGTGAATGGACAAATGCCTCCCGGCTTCACCTTCTGCAGAGGGTCAAGATTGTCAGCCCTGCCCAACCTCACTATCTAGAGTTCTTTCAGGAATGTTTTCTGGAAATTCCATCTTGCTTTCAAAGAATTCATGTAGGCAGGTGACGCGTGCCCCAGTCAACATATAGCAGGAAACGTCTAGAGTCTCTTTCTCTTTTTTCATTGGCTTTTTTTAAAAAAATGAAAGCTTAAACTTTTTTTTTTTTTTTTTTTTTTTTAATGCGGTCAGTACTGGGAGTTGAATCCCAGGTCTCGCACTTACATGCTCTGCAAGTGCTGGACCACTGAGCTGCTGCCTCCAGCCCTTTATTTATTTATTTATTTATTTATTTATTTATTTATTTTTATTTTATTTTTTTCACTTTTTGAGACAGAGTCTCGCTAAGTTATGCAGAGTGCTTCTGATCTCGAACTTGAGATCCTCCTGCCTCCACCTCCCAAGCCGCTGGGATTACAGGCATTTGCCACCACACCTGGAGAGAAATGAAAGCTTAAATTTATTCTGAACAGTCAAATCAACATGAGATTGTATTACTCTGACAATTCTTCTCATCAAAAAAATCCAACCAAATAAGAAACAGAACAAAACAAAAACTTCCTCCAGATCCTGTGTTTGTGAACTCACGAATTTATTCTCAACTTGCTTGCTCTGAAGCCTACGCTTTTGTTGAAGAGGGTTTTGTGTCTGTTCTTAACTTGCAAAATTTGCCTTTGGCCAAAATCAAGAATGAGTTCACCTAATTCAATGCAAAACCAGCTGATTTCACCTGCTTCTTAGCAAATCTCTGGAAGGCAGAGGGGGTCATTTCCAGCCTAGCAGGGTTTGTTGCAGTGAGGAGCCTGTGCTCCTGTTCATCTTTCTGTCAGTCAAGGGGAGACCCTTAGACCGGATTCCCCAGCTCATTCCGACCCCTCCCCTCAATTGCTGAATTTCTTTTGCAGAAGCTTTTCTGTTTACAGAAGCCCCAGGTCACTTTCTGACTGCAGAGAGTCCAATCTCTTTTTGACAACATCTCCAGCTCCACCCACCTCCATGGTTTCTAAGTAATTTTTTGCAAGAAAGAGCTGCCTTCCCTTGCAGGGCTGGCTGGAGCCCCTTGGTCATTGGCTCCCACTCAGGAGCAGTTAGAGTCTAAGGGAAGCTTCAGCAATTGCCCCTATTTAACATGGCTGCATAGGTTTAAAACTAGAATTCTGCCCCCCGCAAGTGTCTCACAGAAACAGAGGGGATGTAAATTTATAACTCCACAAGTGTGTAACACCCTGAGGTGGTATATTGAATGCAAGGGGCCACTCTTATGGACTGTGGGTGTAGAAACAGGTATTGCCCTAAAACAGCAGTCCTCAACCTTTCTGGCACCAGGGACCTGTTTTATGTGGGACAATTTTTCCACAATGGCAGGGGTAGATGGTAGGTTCAGGATGATTCAAGTGCATTACATTGATTGTGTCAGTTTACCACTCAGGGGCGTGCCCCCCCCAAAAGAGCTTTCTTAAAGGCGTCTTTGCAGAGATGGTCAGAATGTAAATTCACGCACACCCTTTGACTCAGAAATTCTCTTTAGAACAGGGGTCTGCAGATAGCACCCCAGTGCCTGTTTTTGTGCAGCCAACAAGCTGAAAATGGTCTTTATATTTTTCCATGATTAAAAAAAGAAGAAAGCCAGGTGCCTTGGTGCATGCCTGTAGTCCCAGGGGCTCAGGAGGTTGAGGCAGAAGAATCACAAGTTCAAGGCCAGAGGCAGCCTGTGTAACTTAGCGAGACCCTGACTCAAAAATGAAAAATAAAAATTGGACTGGGAGGACAGCCTAGTGGTATAGCACTTGCAAAGAATGTCTGAGGCCCTGGGTTCAACCTCCCCAGTACTGAAGAAAGAAGGGAAGAAGGAAAGAAGAGAGAAAAGAAGAAAGAAAAAAAGGAAGAAAGAAAGAAAGAAAGAAGCGAGGAAGGGAGGGAAGAAGGAAGGAAGGAAAGAAGGAGTGATGGGGGAGGGAGAGAGTGAAAGAGAAAAAGGAAAGTAAAAGAAGAATACTTCATGACACGTAAACCCAAGAAGTTCCCATTTTAATGCTCATAATTAAGAATTCACTGGCTCAGACCATGCCTCTTTGGTTCTGCCTGTCTGCAGTGCTGAGTATTTGCAGCGGAGGGCATATGTCCTCGACATCTGAAATAGTCATTCTCTGGACTTTTACAGAAAGAGTTTGCTGGGCTGTCTTCAGGGGATTTGTTCCAGGCAACAATGAGGAAGTAATGCTTTTGCTAGGGGAGCAGTTCAGTACAGTGGGATGCCCCTGTTCCACAGCATTCTGCAGAGCTGTGGAGGAGGGGGGACCTCTGGCTGGGCACAGGGAATGTCTGATCCCTGCTTTCACTCCTCAGCTCCTTCCACTGAAAAGTCAGCCGCCACCTGTACTGTTCTGTGGTGCTGAGAATTGCAATACGCGCCTGATGCATGATCTAGGAATATTCAGTACTGGTATTGAGAATAATAGAAGCAAACGGGATGGAAAAACCTCCTCAGGTGCGCTGAGCATGGACGGTGAGCAAGTCACCAAGCCGTGAAGAATGCTAGACACAGAGAAGACACACAGCCACAGGCGCTGGCAGGGAAGGTAGGGTGGGAGGGCACAAGTGTGATGTGTAGGGAGGGATGGAAGGTCCCAGCCAGCCTCCAGGATTCATAAGGCACAATCCTGTCCCCTCAAGAGGGACAGCTGCATCATCCTTGGCTCTAAGTGTCCGCCCGAGCCATACGGTCCAAGCTGCAACTGCACAGGGGTTGTCAGCGAGTTGTGCTGTGCACAGACCCATCGGCAGCCACACGTGTCGGCCCCCTGCACATTCTGGATGCTTGGTCTCTTGCTCACCCTCTGCGCCAGTCCTCGCAGCAACCACAGTCTAGGCCAAACACATCTGAGGAGTGACACAGGGAGGGGAGAGAGGGAAAGACATGTGACCGTTGCCAAACGGGGCCACAGTGGGGCTGGGGCCACAGTGGGGTCCGGTCCTGGGCTCAGCCCCAGGGCCAGGGTGGCCGCCCACCCAGCTCAGTGTCCTGGCTTCCCTCGCGTGTTTAGATGACTTCAGCAGGCTGTGTGATGGACACTATGACGTGGTCTGTGAGCCTGTCTGCTCCATGCTCTCAGAAGCCCCAAGGCAGCGTGGTGACTTCCTATGATGACACCTTCAGGAAGCTGGGGACTGCTATCGTCGGAGGCGGTAGGTCAGGTGTCCTACCCTGGGCTCCTCAAGAAGAAAACCTTCTTAAACTTGTCCATTAGGCAAGTCATGTGGCCAAGTCAAAGGCCCAGGACGGGGAAGGTCATCTGCCCCCCAACCCAGCCACCACGGCACGGATTCATGACACCACATAGAAGGGCTGCTTGCTTCTAGGACAAGCAGCCACAGCTGTGGTACAACTGACACCTGGGGCTGGGACGTACTCGGCAGGGACCATCCTCTGCATTGTAGGACATTCAGCAATACCCGTGGTACCCCTACCCTTCTAATCGCTCACAACAACCAAAGATACTTCCAGACATTTCCAAAGGTTTCCTGGGGAGCAAAGCCACCCTGGGTGGGAACCACAGATTTAGACTTATCACCCCCCACCCATGTGGACAGAGTCCCAGACACCTCCCCTGGCGCTCCCTGCTGGGTGTTTCCCCTAGCGTTTCAACTTCAATAGAGATGACTGATAAACCAATATTTGCTTTAACTCCAGCCTCCTTTCCCTGCAAGATGTCAGAACTTCTCAGCTGAGCCAAACATGCTCAGAGATGTGGTTGAAAAATAAGACAAAACAAAGCAAACGTCCCAGCCAGAAAGATCTGTGAGGCGTGGTTTCTCCTAAAGCTGCCTTGGAGGACGCCCACGCTTTTAAGCAATAGCATCCGTAAGTTAAGTGTTTGTGTTTTAAATTGTTGAAGGAGGTATTTACATAGGCAGAGGAAGGAAAAAAGATGTGAATATTGAGGGAAATACCAGTCCTCCTTCCTTTGATCTTCCTACATCATGGGCAGCTCACAATAGGAAGCCAAAGCAAAAGACTGCAGGGCCACTGGCATGGAAAGTAGGGTGGGAGGGTGCAAGTGTGATGTGTAGGGAGGGAGGGAAGGTCCCAGCTAGCCTCCAGGATTCATAAGGCACAATCCTCCACAGAGGCATTTCAGTACAGTAAGTGAGAGGAGGCCAGGCTCCCTTGCATTCAGGTCCCTTCTGCACTTTCTAGCTGTATGATCTTGGGTCAGTAACTAAGCTTCTCTGTGCTTCCATTTCTTTATATAGCAATAATAGCTTGGTCTACCTTATAATGCTGTAACGTTGTAAAAATGAAGTGACTGAGTTCGCAGGAAGCCCTAGCCTGACTCCTGGCACATGGACAGTGCTTTCAAAACGTGAGCTGTTGGCTGATACTTCTTCCTTTGCATGGCAAGTTGGCTTAACACATTGGGCCTTGTCATCCTGAAAACAGATGCTGAGTTTGAAAGTGGAGCTGAGGGTGGTGGGAATGGTTAGAGGGAACCAGCGGGCCGATCACCAAGTGAAACGCAAAGAGCCAAACACTCCGGCTTCACTGGAGGGCTGCGCAGTGATCACCACACACCCACAGGATGTCAGCCAAGATGAAACAGACTGTGACATTGGGTGTTGTGAGGGCTCAGGGAGCAGGCGCCTCGGTGCTCTGGGTCCAGGGGAAAGAGAAGCCGCAGCGGACTCAGTGGAGTTGTGCGCCTCCTCCCCCCCGGAAGCCACCCTTGGAGGCCAAGGTCGCCCTGAGGGATCCAGGGCAGCAGACTAGCCAGGCACCCACCTTAGCGATGCCAGGCACACCTGGAAGTGGCGTGAAGGTCTGCAGTAGAGGAGATGAATTGTGGAGTATCTGCTTTCTGGAATGTTCTGCTGAAGGTTGGCTTCCTCTGTCTCTGCCCACTGTCTGCATTCTTCGCATCCCAGGAAACAGATTTGGTTGTTACCCTATTGTATAGGCGAGAAAACGGAGCACTGTGGGGTCAAGCAGGACCCCGTGGTTCAGGAGTGGCGAGTAGACTTGAACTAGCCCTCTGGCTCCAGAGTCTGGACCCTAAAACTCTGGACCAACGGGGGCCTCTCGGTCCTGAGAAATGAGGCCACTGCGTAAAGGGGGTTGTGACACAGTGACTATTCTGACCCAATGTTCAGTGGCAGCAAATGGAAAAGGAAGTAGCACCCGGCCCCCCTCCCCCACCCCCGCTCTCTAAACTCTGCCTCCCTGCCTTGTCCTTCACACCCTCATCCCTGTGAGGCCGTGAACTCTTACCGCATTGCAGGTTCCCATCTTCCCCTAGGACACAGGCGAGCACAGACATGGATAAATTCTTGTTGAATGAATGAATGAATGAAGAATGACTGCATCACCCCAGTGTACCCTTAACCCTGGAAGCGGTCAGTCCCTAACTGGGCCACCAGGATGGGGCTGGAGAGTCCTCCCCTCCTGTGCCCACCGAGGGCTTTCAACGAATTTGATGACAACCTAGCAGATCTGGAAGCTAAATTTCTTTTGGCAGCAGAGTGAAAGACTTGGAAGCTTCTAGCTGTGTAAATTAAAACAATAAGCTGTTTTTTTAATAATAGCATTTCTAAACAGGCAACCCCTTGAATGAACATCCAGCTTGGACCCATCATGAGACTGTCAACAGAGCTCAGGGGCCCTGGCAGCTGCCTCCGAAGCCCCCCTCTACCCCACCCCCTGCTGTGAGAATTTCCCTCTTTCTTTGGGGGGGGCAGGAATCCTAGGGAGCAGTGATCCAGCACCCTGTCCGGAGGTGCTGGGCAGGATAAGTCAGCGCAGCAGTCAGGCAGTGAGGACTCAGGGCACAATCTCAAAGCACAGACCATTTTCTCTGTTAAAAAATAGAAAGAAAACAAAACAAAAAACTCCAGGTTGCTCAGCTGTAGCTAATTTCCTTCTGATTAGCCTAACCTTTCCCCTCTGAGGAAGTTGTTCAGCAGAAGGGGAAAATGTGCTCACAATATTGCTTTATGACTGTTTATCTTCATACCCCGAGTGATGCTGATTGCAAATATGTATGCGCACTTTTAAAAAATCTCAGCTAATGTTTAGGAAGCATTTTTCAAAAAAGGGTGAAATCCAATTTCAGGTGGATCTAGCGACATGGGAGGATTTCAAAGTTATAACCAAGGTTTCCCTGCCATCCCATTGGGACTAATCGCATCAATCTAGCAATTAAGCCAACATGATCAAAATACAGAATGTCACCGTTCTGTTTGTTCTCAGAAGGCTTGTCTAAGGTTCACATGTATGTTATTAAAGGCTAGTCTGGAAATCTAAGTCTTGGCATATGTTACCTTAGAGAAAAGCCCCTCTGATGGAGAAAACTTGGCATTTCTTGGTGATGCTGCCTTCCTGTAAGAGAAAGGATTAGCTTAGCGTCAAAGACAAAGCTCTGGATATAATTTTCCCACCTCCCAAGTTGCCACCACAGTGGGGTCTGCCACCCCCTGCCGAAGCAGCCACATTGCCTCCTTTCCAGTACTTCTGACTGGCTGCCACTTGGCAATCTGCTGGACAGTTAAGTTCTTTGGCCTCTCAAGGTAACACCAGGAGGGCAAGGGTCTCTTGTCAGGGGACTCTCTGGCCTCAGCGTCACATGGCTGAGGGTGGGAATCCTGGGCTTCCCGGTTGCACCTCGGCCATAAAGAAAACAGTTTCATTTCTCAGACTTTGTGTCCTTCTCTATGTTGTTGTTGTTAGGTGCCATCAAATCCATATCGGACTCATAGCGACCCTACATACAACAGGGGAAACATTATTGTCAGTGCTTCTCTGCTACTCAGAGGGTTTTCAATGGTGGATTGATTATTGGGAGTGGGTTGCCAGGTCCTTCTCCCAAGCCTACAGCACGTGGTGTTCCCAGGCCATCTCCTATCCAAGGACTAACCAGGCCCAACCATGCTTAGCTTCCGAGATCTGACAGGATTGGATGCCACAGGGCTACAGCTGGTCCTTCAATATAAAAAGGGGGAAATGAGACCTGCTCAGTATTTTGTTAGTTGCAAACTGGCTCAATTAAATAAAAGGAGACTTGCTGACTCAGGGACACAGGAAGCCCAGGGACAGCTTGAATACTGACAGCACAGTGATGCAGTTTCTCCTCCAGCTCTGAAGGGCAGGACCTTAGGGAGCCACTCTGACAGGCCGCTTCCCTCACAGCCCTGCTCCTGTCCAGGTCTCTGCTGGTCAGATACAGGGCCCAGGGCCTGGCGTACGGCTGCACAGACTGGCAGCCTACTGTCACCACAGGGCGGAGGGAAGGCAGGACACATCCCCAGGGCCACCTGTAATGTTGACTCCACTGATGCTGACCAAACCACCTGGCACATACCACAGAGCCTCCCAGGAGCTGGGGGCGGGAAGGAGCACAGCCAATGAGGTCTCATGCTTCTGGGTCTGCACAGGTGAGGGGCGAGGAGATGGTCCATACCTGCGTGGAGTATATGCCAGGTGATTTCGGGCCACTGCAGGAGCCAGGCAGGGGATGAACAGTCTGAGGCAGTGGGACCCCGGACGGGCAGCTGGGGACAGCGGGCCAGATGGAAGGTGACCTTGGAGCTGAGGTCTGACGGGGAGATGAGGACAAGCCAGGTGGGGGACTCTGGGGAAAGGGCTCAGCAAGAAGGCGGGGAGCCTGGGCTCCTCGGACCTGCGGCTGCCAGGGCATGGGGAGAGGTTCCCGGGGAATGAGTGCAAGGGTGGGTAGGAGGAGCTGGACAACAGATGGCCTTTCAGGAGCTTGTGGCCAGGGCTTTGGGAAGCCGTGGGTCTGTTCCAACAGGGATCAGGGGGTGTCCTTGGTCACTCGAGCACCTGGGTGAGCTGGATTGTAGGACTGCATGGCAAAGATTTCTCCAATACCTGTTATCCCTTTTCTTAGCAAATAAGTACTAAATTTGACTGGGCACACACGGCCACCAAGAAAAAGGATCACATTTCCCTAGCACTAACTCTAAGCTCTGGCCTGTGGGATGTAAGAGGGAGTGTAGCATAAGGTTTCAAAGAAGTGTCCTTGAAGAGCAGGGTCATGACCTTTAACTGCCCTTCTTACTTCCTGCTGGCTGTAATGCAGATGCAATGAGTAGAACATAAGCAACCATTTTGGACCAAGATGTAAGTCTGGAGCAGAGGATAACTAAACAAGAGGAAAAAAGGACCTGTCTCCTGATGGCCTCAAAGCTATCCTGTTCGCTTGGATTGGTTTCTTCTGGAAAGAGAGAAATGAACTTGTGTCGGATTCAAGCCATTGTTATTTGGGATTTTCAATTATTTTCAGCCAAACCCGATCACGTTTCCTTGAAGAGATGAGACGGGGAAAGAGAAAGATCAGTCAGGAAGTGAATGAGTTCCTCCACGCAAGGGATGATGTTGGCTCTGGCTAGGCCTGGTGCTGCAGTGAAAACACAGGGGAAGGGGCTGGATTGAAGAAACACCCTGGAGGCCATGAGGAGGTCTGCTGCTGGGCGAGTCTGACCGGTTAGAGAAAGGGCCTTCAGGGAGCGCCCAGAGGGGTTTTGCATGAAACACTGGGCAGGCCAGGCTGCCTCAAGAACAGAGCTAGAAGGCCAGGAGGAGGAACAGGAAGAAAAAAGTGGCAAGACAAACTAACATGGCCGTTCCCCATGTGGTCATTCAGTTCTTCAGAGTCCCCTCAAAACATTGTTGTTGTTGTTGTTAGGTGCCGTGGAGTCGAGTCCCACTCATAGTGATCCTATGTACAGCAGATAGAAACACTTGCCGATTCTGTGCCAGGCAAACGATCTTATTTATGTTTAAGCCCATTGTTGCAGACACTGTGTCAATCCATCTGGTGGAGGGTTTTCCTCTTTTGCATTGACCTGCCACTCTCCCAAACATGAATTCCTTCTCCAGGGATTGATCTCTCCTGACTACATGTCCAAAATATGTAAGACTCAGTCTGGCCATTCTTGCTTCCCTCAAAACATTGGAATGCATTAATTTAGCCATAAAAGATTTTCTTTTCTTTTTAAATTGAAAAATTTTTATGTACACCTTAATATGATTCATTCTGACATGCTTTTCATTGTAACATTTCCATATATGCATTTTGTTGTACATTATACATATAAGTTCCCCCTTACCCTCTTGTGCACTTCCTCTCCCCGTCCCCCCCACCACCAAAGACTTCTCTTCCATTTACTTGTCTTTTTATGGTAATATTTTTCTATATATCCTTGGGTTCCAGTTCTGTTTAAGATAGAAACTTTTCCTGTGTGAACTTTCTTTTTACATTGTCAGAACTATTATATGAATTTTCTAGACCATCTATAATAATACCATTCTTAGCTTTTTTTTCTTTTATTATGATCCGACCTTTGTATAGGATTTTTTCCTTATAATTTTCATTCAGCTCCTACATATGAGTGAGAACATGTGATATTTCTCTTTCTGATTTTGTGTTCAGTCACTTAAAATAATTTTCTCCAGTTCCATTCATTTTGCTGCAAATGGCATTATTTCTTTTTTTTTTTTTTTTTTTTTTTTTTTTTTTTTTTTTTTTTTTTTTTTTTTTTTTTTTTTTTTTTTTTTTTTTTTTTTTTTTTTTTTTTTTTTTTTTTTGATTGCTGAGTAGTATTCCATTGTGTATATGTACCATAGTTTTTTTTATCCATTCTTCTGTTGATGGGTACTTTGGTTGATTCCATATCCTTGCTATTGTGAAAAGTGTTGCATTGAACATGGAGATGCAGGTGTCTCTATGGTATGATGATACATCTCCCTTTGGGTAAATTCCCAATATTGTTATAGCTGGGTCATATGGTAGATCAATTTTTAGTTTTTTAAAGTACCTCTATATTGATTTCCACAGTGATTGGACCAATTTACAGCTCCACCAGCAATGTAAGAGTGTTCCCTTTTCTCCACAACCTTGCCAGCATTTGTTGTTATTTGTTTTATTGATCTTGGCCATTCTTACTGGTGTAAGGTGAAATCTCGGAGTTGTTTTCATTTGCATTTCCCTAATGGCTAGGGATATTGAGCATGTTTTCATGTGTTTCATGGCTTTACGGACCTCTTCATTTGAGAACTGTCTATTCAGTTCCTTTGCCCATTTGTGTATTGGGTTATTTGTTTCCTTGGGAATTTTTTTCTTGAGTTCTTTATAAATTCTGGTAATTAGACCTTTGTCTGATGTATAGGATGCAAAAATTCTTTCCCATTCAGTGGGGATTTCCTTGACTCTGTTAATTGTTTCTTTTGCTGTGCAGAAGCTTTTTAATTTCATGTAATCCCATTTATCTATTCTTGTTGCAATTTCTTGAGCAATTGGAGTCCTATTAAGGAAATACTTTCCCATGCCTATATGATGGAGTGTATTGCCTATCTTGTCTTCTATAAGTTTTAAAGTTTCTGGTTTTATGTTGAGACCTTTTATCCATTTTGAGTTAACTCTCATGCATATTGAGGGATGTGGGTCAGTTTTCATTTTTCTGCATGCGGATGTCCATGTTTCCCAGCACCATTTATTGAAAAGGCTATCCTTTTTCCAGTTTACTTGCTTTGCTCCTTTGTCAAAAATAAGGTGGCTATAGGTGTGTTGAGGTATTTCTGGGTCTTCTATTCTGTTCCAGATGTCTTTAGGCCTATTTTTGTGCCAGTACCAAGCTGTTTTTGCTACCACTGCCCTATAGTATAGTTTGAAGTCAGGGATTGTGATTCCACCTGCATTAGTTTTGCAGCTTAAGAGTGTTTTGGCTATATGTAGTCTTTTGTGGTTCCATATGAGTTTTTGGATCATTTTTTCTATTTCTGTAAAGTCAGTCTGTGGAACTTTAATGGGGATTGTATTAAATCTATAAATTGCTTTTGGTAGGATAGCCATTTTTACTGTATTAATTCTCCCTGTCCAGGAGCAGGGAAGGTCTTTCCATTTTTCAGTATCCTCTGCTATTTCTTTCTTTAATGTTTTGAAATTTTCCTTGTAGAGATCTGAATGGTCTTTGGTTAGATTGATTCCAAGGTATTTAATTTTCTGGTGGGCTATCATGAAAGGTATTTATCCTGAAATTTCCTTCTCTTCCTGTTTGCAGTTGGTATAAAGAAAAGCTATTGATTTTTGTGTGTTGATTTTATAACCTGCCACTTTGCTGAAGGAGTTGGTTAGTTCTAGAAGTTTTCTTATTGAGGTTTTGGGGTCTTTCAGGTATAGAATCATATCATCTGCAAATAAGGATAGTTTGACCTCTTCATTGCCAATCTGTATCCCTTTGATTTCTTTCTCTTGTCTGATTGCCCTGGGGAGGACTTCAATTACTATGTTAAATAGAATAGGAGAGAGAGGACATCCTTGCCTTGTTCCGGATCTAAGAGGAAATGGTTTCAGTTTTTCTCCATTTAATATAATGTTGGCTGTAGGTTTGTCATAAATGGCTTTTATGATATTAAGGAATTTGTCTGTTATACCTATCTTCTCCAGCATTTTTATCATGAAAATGTGTTGCACTTTGTCAAAGGCCTTTTCAGCATCAATTCAGATGATCATGTGGTTTTTGTTTGCCAGTTTGTTGATATGTTGGATTACATTAATTGATTTCCATATGTTGAGCCAGCCTTGCATCTGTGGTATAAATCCCACTTGGTCATGGTGAATAATCTTTTTCATCTGCTGCTGGATTCTGTTTGCCAGAATTTTATTAAATGTTTTTGCATCTAGATTCATAAGGGAGATGGGTCTATAATTCTCTATCTTAGATGAATCTTTTTCTGGTTTAGGTATCAGGGTGATGGTAGCTTCGTAGAATAAATTTGGGAGTGTTCCCTCCTTTTCTACTTTTTGGAATAATTTGAGGAAGACCGGTATTATATCTTCTTTAAAAGTTTGGTAAAATTCTGCTGTGACTCCATCAGGTCCTGGGCTCTTGTTTGTTGGGAAACTTTTTATTACCTTTTCTATTTCCGTATATGTAATGGGCTCGTTTAGGTCAGTTATGTCTTCTGGGGTTAGCTTTGGTAAGTCATATGTGTTAATAAATTTATCCATTTCTTCTGCATTTTCATATTTTTGGGAATACAATCTCTCATAGTAATCCCTGATGATTTTCTGTATTTCATTGTAGTCTGGTGGTTATGGATGCATTTTCTTTCATAATCTGTACTATGTTAATATTTTCCTTTTTCTTTTTGATGAGATTGGCCAGAGGAGTGTCTATTTTATTAATCTTTTCAAAGAACCAGCTCTTAGTCTTATTAATTTTTTGATTTATCTCTTTGGATTCTATTTGAGATATTTCTCCTTTTATTTTTATAATTTCTTTTTGGGTGTTCCTTTTAGGATTGATTTGTTGTTGGATTTCTAGTGTCTTATGGTCATTTATTTGTCTCTTCTTTACCTTATCGATGAAGGCACTTAATGCTATAAACTTCCCTCTTAAAACTGCCTTTGCTGTATCCCATATGTTTTGGTAGGATGTGTTTTCAACATCATTTGATTGCAGGAATTTTTAAAATTCCATTTTGATTTCATCAACAACCCATTGGTCATTCAGCAGTGTATTATTTAGTCTCCATGAGTTTGTAAAGTTTCTGGAATTATGCTTGCTCTTGAGCTCCAATTTTATCCCATTATGGTCTGATAAGGAACAGGGGATAATTTCTACTTTTTTGTATTTGTTGAGGGAGTTCTTGTGGACTAGCGTATAATCTATCTTAGAAAACGTTCCATGTTGAGCTGAGAAGAATGTGTATTCCTCATTGTTTGGAGGAAATATTCTGTGAGATCCAACTGGTTTAGGGTGGAGACTAGATTCAACGTTTCTCTGTTGATTTTTCGTTTTGATGACCTGTGTCTTGACAAAAGTGGGGTATTGAAGTCTCCCATTATTATTGTTTCTGGTCCAATAAAGTTCTTTATATTCCATAAAGTTTGTCTTATGAAGCTAGGTGCCCCAGTGTTTGGGGCATAAATATTTAGGAGCATTATTGGTTCCTGGTTGATTGTTCCTTTTACTAAAATGTAGTGTCCTTCTCTGTCTCTTCTAATTAGTTTTGGTTTGAAATTTAATCTATCTGATATTAGAGTTGCAATGCCTGCTTTTTTTTGTCTCCCCACCCCCTGCTTGGTATACTATTTTCCAGCCCTTAATTCTTAGTCTGTTGCAGTCTTTGTGATGCGTTTCTTGAATACTACATATTGAAGGTTTATGTTTTTTCATCCAATTAGCCAGTCTCTGTCTCTTAATTGGTGAGTTAAGACCATTTGTGTTAATAGCCATAAAAGATTTTATGAGCACCACCTATGTGCCAAAAACATTGGGTGTGCAGCAGGGAGCACAAAGGACACACCCCTGACCTCAAGGAAGTGAGTGTCGGGAGTTGGGCACTTTAGGCACTTCTGAAGTTCACTGTGACACTAGGTGGGTCTTTTCATCTCACTTACTTTGAGTGAAGTGTGTGTAATGAGGGACTCTATGTCCCAAGCCAGAGAGTGAAAGGTGATTGCTATGATTTCCATGTGTGTTCCTCCAAAAGTCACAGCGTGGGACCTGATGCCCAGTGTAATAGGAAGGAGAGGCGAGGACACCACGTCCACCCTTCCTGCATGAGAAGCTACAGCAAGAAGGCACCACTTTGGTGGCAAAGGGTGGCCATCTTCACATGCTGAATCTGCTGGTTCTCTGCTTCCATGACCATTAGAAATAAATTTCTGTTATTTATAAATTACCTAACCTGTGGCCTTTTTTTTTTTTTTTTTTTTTTTTTTTGGTTCTGGGGGTTGATCCTGGGGCCTCACGCCTGCATGCTTTGTAAGTGCTGGACCACTGAGCTGCACCCCCAGCCCTTTTATTTTTTTTTTCCTTACTTCCTGAGACAGGGTCTCACTAAATTACATAGACTTCCTCTAGTCTCGAACTTGCGATCCTCCTGTCTCCGCCTCCCAAGCCGCTGGGATTACAGACGTGCGCCACCACGCCCAGCTACCTGTGGTCTTTTGTTACAGCAGCTGCAATGGACTAAGATAGGGCTAAAAGTAGGAAGTTGGCTGGGGTTTAGCTCAATTGGAAAAGTGCTGCTCCACCTTCTCTGATGACCCAGGTTTTATCGCCAGCACCCCAGAAAGCAGGAGAGAGACAGGGCAATCCACTCTGGAAACAAACAGCCATTGAAAACCCTACAGGGTCGCTATGAGCTTTAGCCAACTATAACACCTAATAACAACAAAGGAGCAAGCATAGGGGTCACTATGAGCTGTACCCAACTAGACAGCACCTAAGGACAACAACAAAGAAGCAAGCAGTGGTATTACCAGCTTACCGTTTGGGTGTAAGATACAAGGGTTTCTAAAAACTTTCCATTTTGCAAGTGTCTGGGACGAATGGCATAGGACATTTGGAATCTGAACCAGCCCAGCCCAGGCTCAGCGAGCCCTCGTGGCCCAGCAGGGTGGGATCCAGGATCAAGCACTGTACTGAGCTCTCCATTTGGGTGATGGGTCCAGCAGCCATGTTTCTGGGGAAAGCGGCTGACTCAGGACACATTTGATTGGTCCAGAAGTGGGTGCCTGATCCAAGCTGGGCCAATCAGGACCTCTCTCTTGGGATTGTGGGTGGAGAGCGATGGGCAGTCCCCGAGGCTTCCCTCCTATTGTAACTCCCAGCACTTTCTTCCTCCACACTGCCCCGGACTCCAAGAGCTGCTGCCAGAAAGGTGGAGCCCGGTACACCCTGGGCCCCACACTTGGGTAGCAGTGCTCCTCAGAGGGGCACTTCCAGGTCAAAATGTGGTTTTGACATCTGCTAAACATTGCCATCTAGATTAATCTGCACTTGACTGGAATCCCGAAGCAGAAGTAGTTAAAACAATTCTTATGTGTAGAAGAAATACAATCAGTGACCTACACCACCTCCACACACCATCTCTTCCTCCAGCCCCCAGCCCCCTGTGGGAACCCTCCAGGCCCCTGGGTTCTTGGGCTCTCCTGGTGATTGTTAGTTTTGAAGCCACAGCATGTGGTCTGTGAAGCTGCACTGTAAAAGGCCACAGTGTAGCAAAGGCATGTTTAGTAGCCAAGCAAACGGACCCTTGGAGAGATGCAAAAAGCAACTGAAAAGAGCTCGCAGCTCCGTGGGGAGCAGCATAAAGAGACTGGTAAAAATCACTGTGTGTTGCTTGGTCTGATTTTGCCTTCCTGGCCACCTCTTGCTGCAGAGGGTGTGGCATCCCTACTTTACAGATGAGAAGGGTGAGGGCTGGCAGAGTTAGGTTTTGAACCAGGTCTAGTGGACTCTGCATGCAGCCTCGAAACCTCTCTTGCCATAGGTGCTTCTCCATGAGCACGACATTCTCTTAGATGTCCTGGAAGATTATGAAGGCTTCCTTTTATGATGTTGAAAGGGACAGAATGAAGTGTGCCATTGGCACACAGTGCAGAAAGGAGGGACTACCTCACACACTTGGCAGCCAAGTGACCCCACCCTCGGGGAACGCCCCAACCCAAAGCTGGTGTTCACTCCCTGCCTGACAGGAGGAGCCCTGGTGCAGAGGTAAGATTGACCTCTTCCCCCACAATCTGCGCATGCTCAGACAAAGGATGGTTTTCATTCTGGAGCAGGGGTCCTCAACCTCTAGCTATGGAGAGTAGGGCTGTTAGGAACTGGCCACACGGTAGGAGGTGACTTGCAGGCAGGGCATGACCTCCATCCGTATTTACAGCCATTCCCATCACTCTGTTCCTGTTACCACCTGAACTCCGCCTCTGGGCCATGGAAAAATTGTCTTCCATGAAACCCCTCCTGATGCCAGAAATGTTGGGGACCACTGTTCTAGAGGACGGTTCCAGATTAGCCAAAACAAACAAACAAAAAAGGTAGAAAAGATACAGTTGGCCAGTTTACAATTAACATTGCAAACGTTCTGTGCAGTTTTAAAGAATGTTCTTTGAAATCAAGAATTGAGTTGATGGGTTTATACAGCTTTTCGATGACTCTGCTTGGTGAAACTCTGGCAGATGGTGCCGTTCAAAAATTATCATATTTGTTTTGCACAGTGGCACATCTGGAATTCCACATCTGGAATTCCAGAAACTTGTGGGGCAGATGCTGGGGGATAGAGAGGTCAAGTCCTTGGGCAGCCACAAAACTTAGACCCTGTCTCAAGATAAAAAATAAAAAGTGGGCTAGTGGTGCAGCTCAGTGGCAGAGCACTCACAATGTATGCGTGAGGCCCTGGGTGCAGCGCCCCACCCTATACTGAAAAATAAATAAAGAAAAAGAACTATAATCTGTCTGAATGGGATCTAGCCAGCAATGATTGAGAGCAGGAGCTCTCTGAAGAAGTGGAGGTTTTTCAAAGAAAGAGACACAAATGGCAAAAAGCACATTTAAGGAGGAGGGATGACAAAGGAGGAAAGTTTGGGTCTTGTTTTCAATCGTTAACCTTAGGGCTTCTGTGTCCAGTTCTCACAGTGGGTCCCTGGGGGCAGCATTACAGCAGGAAGAAAGGGCACAGACCTGGGGTCCCCAGGCTGGCTTGGGGTCAGGTTTCCCCAGCACGCTCTATGGCTGTGGAGATGCCTATTTCCCTGTCTCAGCTTCCTCGACTCCGACGTGGTAAGGTGTCCTGGGGAACAGACTTCCCCAGGGAGGCCTGAGGGACCCAGCCTGGCACAGGCGTCACACTCGGGACTGGTCATTGTCATAGTTACTATTTTGTGACTTCTGATCAAAACATCTCCATAATGAGGGAAGAAAGAAAAGTATGGAAGAGCTTTTTGGTGGTGATGTGTGAGCCTCTCTTTAGAACCAATTAGGCCATAGTGTGTTAGAATCCAGCTTATTTAAATCATGACTGCAGTGGGCATAATACTATGTCCCTCTGCAAAGCTGTTCGTGTCCTCATCCCCATAACCCAAGAGCACATGACCTTCATGGCAAAGGGGAATTGAAGTTGCAAATGGATTTAAGGTTGCTAGCCAGACCACTTTAAAATAAGGAGATTATCCGGGAGTATGTGGGTGAGCCTGTGACCACAGGGTTCTTAAAGCAGACCAAGGAGACAGGAGTAGAAGAGAGGGAGGAAGATGGGACAGCGCGAGAGAGGCAGCGTCTGTCGAGGGCTTCAAGATGGAAGGAGCCAGTGCCCAGGGAGCATGTGTGGTCTCTGGAAGCTGGGACAGGCAAGAAAGCAGGCTCTCCAGCCAAGGACATCCAGAAAGCACCCAGCGCCAACACCTTGCATACTGCTCAGTGACAACCACTTCACACTTCTGGCTTCCAGCACCGTGAGGTCAAGGCACTGAGCAAGGCGCTCGTTTTCTGGATTTCCACCCCTTGTCCTCTGCAGCATCCTGGCTTCTGATTGTAAAGGAACTGAGTGTGTCTGGGTGTAGCCCTGGTATCATCACGCCACAGCTCGGGGTGCAAAAGTGTCCTATGACTTCAGCATCCAGCAAACCAAACTTAGGTAAAATGGGAAACTGGTTCTGGGAAAAGGAAGCGCCTTCATGCATAGGCAGTTTGGGCTTCATTAGAACTGTCTGGCTGCGCTCCTCCAGTCTCTCATTGCACTGACGTCTATGGAGTACGGCGCAGCTATGGCACGACAGGCTCCTATCTTACATTCCAAATGTGAGCTCAGACTGTCGGAGGTAAACACACTTCCATCGGCTTCCATCGGCACACTTCCATCGGTGTTTTCTAAAGATCAATTACACACTGACATCTCTGCACAACACAAGCAGGGGATTATTTACAGCCACCACGTGAGAATCTGCCCTGAGCACAATGCAGAAATTCATGCTCAGACGGGGAAGAAGGGAGGCTCTTATGGAAGATCCACAGACTGGCAGCAGCTGCCACTGGCTTCCTGTGGTCTCACAGTGGCAGGGTGGGGGTGGTGGGAGGAGCCTCCTGACCCAGGGGTGGCCCTTGCCTTTCCTCCCCTGCCCATCCTGTGCCAGTTGCTCACTGCCACCTCCGTCCGAGGACCAGGGCTCTGAAGCTGTCAGGGGCTCCCCAGCAGTCCCCCCAGAACATCTGTCAAGAGGAGCGCAGGCATCAACAGAGTCCTGATGGCTTAAAAACAGTCTGTGTTGGCTTATGACAGGCGAGGCATAAATTAAATCATAGCCTAGTGCTTTGCTGACAGCACATGATGGCAGGTGTTATGAATAAGTTGGCACAGGGGCCACTGCCCTTGGTAGCAAGTGACAGTCACGGCCACTCCCCACTCCTCTTCCACCGAGGGAGCGGCCGGTCTAGGCAGGAGGAGAGCACCGTTCGCCAGGCCCAGTGGGATTTGTCCCTGCACACCACTTGCTCGGCTGATGGCATCAAAGCCCCTTGGGGTCACGCCATCTCTTCCCTTCGGCTTCGCTGTGTGAAGTCCTGCTCCATGGGCCTGCTCCATGGAGGGTAGCACCTCTCGCCACCAGCACCAGCCCCTGTGCTGGGCACCTCAGCCAGAGCAAGGAAGGGGCCTCCGTGGAAGAGCAAATCAAACCAATAAGATATTGAGAAAACTAAAGGTGTCATCATGTTGTCCTGGACACGCCAGACCTTTGCTCCACTTCTTCCCTTTCAGCTAGGGCTCATTGTTACCTTTCTGCAGTTGGGTGGAGCAGAAGCACCGGCACTGTCGGATCAAGGCTGAGAATTTTCTGGGATTGAACAGTCCCACACCTTCCGCTCTTATCGCCAGGGTGGCTGTCTCCCTGGGACCCAAGGGGGTCCCTGTCTCCTCTGTTCCCATGTGCCCACACGACTGCTTTCATTGGCTGCTTCTGACCCTGGCCTTCAGGTCCCATTCAAAAGCTGCCTCTGGATGGCCCTGGAGAACATCCCAGCTAACACCTGGGCCTGGCCTGTAGCTGACTGTGATACAATCCAGCTCCTTTCTCCTAGCACTTGTCATACTCTGAAGTTGTCTCCATCAAGTTAGCCTGCTCCGGTCCCCCACGGGGGGCCCATGTAAACCCCTGGAGGGTGGGGTGGCCTGCAGGCAGCCGTGGTGGTCTCTCAAGTCTGGCACAGAGTATAGGCTCCAACCATGTTCATGGTGGAAATCCAGCGGGCCACGGGCCCTCGACACCTCCTGTTCCCAGCCCCAGCGGTCGCTCCTTTGCTCGGAGCCTTCATACCACAGTGACCCAAGTCGAGTTGTGACATCTGTCATAGCAGGTTACTGTCACTGTGGGCCAGGTTTCACCCAGGGCCACAGAGAGCCCAGCAGCGCCAGCCCTGACACATCTGTGCTCCGCCTGGGGCCCCCTCCAGTGACCAATGCTGTCGGCGTCTGATGGACGTAGTTTCTAGGAGATGGGTTCAGAGTGGCCATCTCTGGCTATCCCCTCTGCACCTTTGTCCCAGTCCCCACTGGCTTGGCAAGTCTGGAATGGGCTGAGGGGCCTGAGTGCTGGTGGCTCCTGAGAACTAGAAAATAAGAGCCATGGCAGTGGGGCCCTGCAGTTAGACCATGCTCTCCTTGGTCACCAGGTCCTGGCAGACACAGACCTCACAGGGAGCCACCAAGATAGCAGTCTGCAGGGGACTCTGCCATCCGGGGCAGGCCTGCAGTGCCAGACACGATGCTAAGCAGTCCGCAGACGGCTAGAGTTCCCTCTTCATACCACACTGAAGCAGCTCCTCTTACGGTCCCCATTTACACATTGGAGAACTGTGCAGTGGAGGGTTAGGAGCCAGAGCCAGGCCCAGGCAGAAGCCACAGGACATGGGGATGAGGCTCCAGCTAGGTTCTCAGGCAGGAACTGGGCTCTGAAGTGCTGCCCTGGCTCCCACAGCTCCGTTCACTGGGCCTTGGAAAATTCTGAGGATGGGGGAGATGACCCCCTTCTGAGATGTGTAGAGGGCTTTGCAGAGACGCCCAGAGAGGAAACCGCATTCACACTTGGGAGCATCTCACCGCTTTGGTGGAGAAGAGGCGGGGAGGGAGGGGGGTAGAGAGACTCCTGGCCTCATTGCTCCAAAGCCAGAGCCCTGCTTGCTTTCCTGGCAGCCTGGGGCTGGCAAACCGTGGGTGCCAGGCTCAAGGTTGTCAGCTTCCACTCTAGGCCTCCTTTGGGTGCAAAAGCAGAAGGTTTTGGGGGGACAAGGGCAGGCTGTCTCGGGCCTCAGGTTCCCAATGGGCTTGCTGTTTAAATCCTGTTACCAGCAAGCTGTGTCCTCGGTACCTGAGCAGGTAGAGGGACCGTTGTGGGGCGGGAGCTGAGGTCCACATCCTCCCCATGGATGGATTAAAGAGACTGTGCTTTTGCAAGAGGCTAACAGTGCTTTCCAATAGAAATTGAATGTGAGTCACAGATGGAATTTTTCATTTTCTAGTAGTCACACCATAAAAAGTTAAAAGAAACAGGTGGCATTGTATTTTTATTGTGTTTAAAAAATGCATAACACCAAATTTGCCCCTTTACCTATTTTTAGGCATATGGTTTGGCAGTGCTAAGTGTATTTACATTAATGTGCCACAAATCCCAGTGACATTAACTTAAATAATAGAGTTTATTTAACCCTGCAGATCCCAAGAATTACCATTTCAACAGCTCATCAATATAACATTATTAATGAGGTGTTTTGCTCCCCCTCCCCACTAAGCCTTTGACATCTGGCATGCACGCTCCACTTCCAGCACCTCTCAATGAAGGCACAAAATTCTCAATGAAAATATCTGATCTCTTTCATAAAACTTAGTTGACAAAGCAGATTTACACACACAGGTTGTCCCAAGCATTGTTAAAGCTTTTCCGACTCACTAAATTGCCAGTTGTTGCATTGAAATAATAATTAAAATTCAGCAAAGTTTTAACAATTCAGCTACTTCAAGATAGAAGCCACGTGTGGAGTGCTCACGTGTCAGCCACACGTGGCTGGCGGCTACTGTGTCTGACAGCATAGGTGGCACGCTTCTGGAAATGGCTTGGCAAGTGGAAGGCATCATTGTTCCATTATAAGTAGCTGGATGAGAGGAGGTGGGCAGCGGTAGGGCTTGACCCTGACAAGGACTGCACTGGGCTGTGGAGCTGGAGGAGTCACGTCCACCTCAGAGACCATTTGGGCCAGCCCACCCCGTTCTGGACAAAAGCAGCCTTCTCTGGCTGAACGTCTGTGCCCCACCCCCACCCCCGGGGCACACCTAGGGGTTTCTGCCTGAAGCCACTGACCTCAGTTAATCAGGAGGTTGCACTGGACGGGAAAAAGGCTTCAGACTGAAAATTAAGAATCACCTGGCTTACTTTATCACTGGAGGATCACTTCAACCACTTCCCCCAGGAAATTGCAAGGGGAAGTCATTATCCCGCATGGGGGGTGGGGAGAGTCCACAGAGGCCCAGATGCAGCCCCCAAGCAGGGTGGAGTGGGGGCAGGGCGGGGTTTACTGGGTCGTTTAACCAGGTTCCTACTTTTTAAAGTTTCCTTTTCCACGATTATTTGTTGACCCTAATTGTTTCCATGCCCATCAGATGCCGCCCTGAACTTCCTCCCGCAGCCCGGCAGCAGGGTTGGGGCGGGCTACCCCTAATTGCCTGCGTTCCTGCCTTTTCCCTCGAGTCTCCAGGGCAGGCCCATTCCCACATATGCTTCCAGAACCATCTTAATAAAGAATCGGCAGCGCCCAGCTGACGACATATGTCGAGCGCTTGCTGAGGCCGGCCAAGCGTGCAATATCACATTACATGAATGGGAAGGTCAGGTCCAAACAAGCTGCTTTTACAAGCGCTGGCTTAAGGATCTGCTGCTAAATAGGGCTGCCGCGGAGGGGTGGGTGGGTAATGGGCTTCTGGGGCAGCCCTGTTCTCTGTCTTTCCTTCGCATTGATGAGAAAGTGGCTGGTCTCCCAGGACAACGCTTTAGAAAAAATGCCTTTGCAGTCTGTGGTTCCCAGACCCAGGTGGAAACTTGGGCCTTCAGCTGGGAAAATGGGGGTCCCGGTCTCTTGGTGTATGAAGCTGCCAACCAGAGCTGTGCCATGCCATGGCCGGAGTGTGCCAGGAAAGAGCCGGCGGCCCAGGGCTCACTCACAAAGGCATTTATTCTCCGTTAGACCTGCGCAGGCCAGAGGGACAGATGGCGCCCAGGCGGAGGAAAGACGAAAATGGAGGCTTGGCGTACGGTCCAGCTGGGAAAGATGCAGGCAAATGCAGCGCCACGGCTCACCTGCTGGGCTGCAACACACCCCACGTCCCTGGCCCACACTCTATCCAGCAATGATCTGATGGCCAGCCCAGCTCTGTCTCCAGCCTAAGAAGCCAGCCAAGGGTCTGAAGAATATTCTGGACATAAATCAAAATGGCATTCTGGCTCCCTTTTTAATAACAGTGAGAATAAGAGCATTTAGTGAGCACCTGCTACTTCCGAGTGTTGTGCTGCGGGCTTCAGGGGACAGCGGAGTTAATCCTCTCTCAGCCCAGAGAGGCGAGCACTATGACTTCGCCTCCTTTACAGCTGAGAACAAAGCAGGGTCTGCTGTTGCACAGGAGTGATCTCAGCTCTGGGGAGGCTGAGGGAGGAGGATAGGCACAAGTTTGAGGCCAGCCTGGGCTACATGGAGAATTCAAGGCCAATCTGGGCTACCCAGTGAGACTCTGTCTCAAACTTTTTCCCCAAAAAATAAAAAAATAGAAAATAAATAAAGCTAAGAACGCTTCCCTCTTTGTTTCCTCCCTCCCTCCTTCCTCCTCCCTCGTTCCTTCCCTTCCTTCTTTCCTTCCTTCCTGTCTTCCTTCCTCCTTCCTTCTTTCCTTCCATCCTTCCTTCCTATCTTCCTTCTTTCTTTCTTTCCTAATTACAAAAGCTGCTTTATAGAAAAGCTAAATATACAAAATGAATGAGATAAGACATCAAGCTATCCCAAATCTATGCTCCCAAACCCATGCCTTAGTCCTCCCTGCATGCTTCATAACCTATGTATACGTGCAGTTCTCTTATTAAAATGTCACGCAGTCATTCAACACACATTCCCTGAAAGCTCAGTACTTGGTGGAGATTGTGGTGTGGATGCTGATGAGGGTTTCTTGGTCTGAGCATTGCCAGCATCTGGGGCGCGTCCTTCTCTGCCTTGAGGGGCAGCATCGCTTGCCTTGCCCACGAGGTACCAGTAGCATCCACTCCCAACCAAAATGTCTCTGGACACTGCCCCACAGCCTCTGGATGCTAACGTCACTCCAAGTTGAGAGGCACTGGTCCAGGGGATGGAGCTGTGTGGGTCTTCCTCCTCCCTTATCACGGCAGCCCAGGCCTTGGGTTCAGACACGCCCATTTTATTTCTTACACTCAGGTGCAGACTGTGCAGGTGCCGGAGTTGACTTAGACACCCCCCCATTGTAGGCACTGTGGGCTGTGTCCAATTTTCCCCACGATGCTCCGCATCACAATGACTCCTTTTTCCTATCTATATCTGTGCACACACATCCCAGCATTTCTATGGGACAGACTCTTTCCAGTAAAATTAGTGACCAAAAGTGCAAGCACTTAAATGTTTGAACAAAATGTGAATGTCTTCTCCAAAAGGAAGCTGGACTAATTTTTCTCTTCCCTTAAACAGCAGCATTTGAAGGCACCTGATACCCATACCCTTTGTCAATAGGTACAGATGCCATCAGGCAGATCATTCCAAAAATGGCAGTATGCCAGGCATTTTAGGAAAAGAGATTTTGCCACATCTCACTCATGGGGGCTCTTAGGACTTTTGATGGCACTCTGCTCTTAACATTATTCTTCACGAAATTATCACAATTACTTGAAGTAGCACTTTCAAAATTTCTAACATGAGGGTGTAGAAGGTTAGCACTCAGACTTTCAATACACGGATGAATGAATGAAAAGGGGGTTCTGTATTAGTGACACTAAAGTTGGCCAGGCTGATGCAAACTCAAGGCTTCTCTACCACCTCCAGGGTGGAGGCTGAGCCTGCATCCCAGAGAGACACTGAAGGCCGGGTATATCATCTGTAAAGGCTGTAAGGCGGGGTGATGCCCCTCTCCCCAGAGACCCGTGCTCCCCAGAGCCAATGGATGTCCTGACTTGCGGTTGCCCTGTTCACTGTGCCCTGGAACCACCGTGCACCTGAACAGGGCCTGGATGTGCCCACCCACTGGGGTATGTTCTTAACAGGCTTGTCTATGCCTTTTCTGCCTTCAGGGTTCTCTTCCCACAACAGTAATGAGACAGTTTAGGATGTGAGAGGTTACCTAATACTCCATGGCACGAGTCAGCTGTACCTTCATCTTCAATGTGACAAAACGGGGTGATAACCAAAGACATGGTGCAGGCCCCAGTAAGTCCTTGAAGTCTCTTCACACGTCGAGCACCAGGCTTCTCTAAGTCTCAATCCATTCATCCACCATCCACTCAGCTCAGACAACCTGTGCTAAATATTGTGCGAGGTACTGGGGACATAGGAGAGCAAGTCAACCTCCCGGTGACCAGCAGCATCTCAGTCCAGAGGGAGAGACAGCGAGAGAGAGAGAGAGAGAGAGAGAGAGAGAGAGAGAGAGAGCGGCAGGCACCATAGGATGTCATACACCAGTGCTAGGGAACATGGGCTGGGAAGGGGAGAGGCCTTCTGCTGGCATGGAGAAGCAGGGACACACACTGAGTCTGAGAGGACCTGTGATACTTGCTGTAGGCCTAGTGGTCTAGGTTCTAGATCCTCCGGGACAAAAAGCAAAACCAGAGGCTGATGTCTTGATGACCCAGCTGGACATATGCACCAAATTTGGCCCAGAGGGGAAAGAACTTGCTCAAGGTCATACAGACCCGCCCGCTCCTCGAACTTGTCCAGTTTCTTCCTGCCCCAGAGCCTTTGTGCTCCATGTTGTCTTCGCCACCATCCCTCCAATCCCACCCCTGCTTTCTGGCTCAGAGAGCAGAGAGGTCCTCGCCACCCTCTAGGTGTCTGTGGCAACCCATCCATCACAGGGAGAGCACCACGCTGGAGAACGTCTCTGCCCACAGCCTCTAGGCACTACTTGTTTCCCTGAGGACATTTTCCACATGTGACATTATGCTATTTAATATATTTACCACCACCACCCCCTCTTTTTTTCTTTTCAGTCACCTTGCTCTTTAGAGTGCATGCTCCGCCCACAATGGTTGGAGAGCACCTTGTGCAAGACGGCAACCTCAGGGCCAAGTAGTATCAGGCCCCGAGACTACTGTCTTTAGAATGAAATAATAAGTAAATGTGCTAGTCATCATACATTGCTCACCTCATTTAACTTTCACAGTAAGCCTTCAAGAAATTGTTAGCTTCACGATCACCTCCCCATTCCCTCACCCCACACTTCACCCAAAGCCCACACATGGCTTTTCTCATACCCGACACCCACCCATGGTTCTTCCTCACGGGTTCAGCTTCCACTGCCTCCCGTCCAGGGATGTGAATTACTGAGTTGGGTTCCTCTCCTCAGTGATTGGCTTGGGTATTTGCATATGATACAGCCCTGGCCAATGAGATTTGAGGGGAAGCCTCCAAGGGCAGCATTGTCCCAACTGCAATGTGCCGAGGAATCACCCAATCACTGGGGCATCATTTAAAATGCAGGCTCACACCTGTAATCCCAGAGACTCAGAGGCAGAGGCAGGAGGATCGCAGGATGGAAGCCAGAGGCAGTCTAAGTAACTTAATGAGACTCTATCTCAAGATAAAAATAATAAATCAGTAAACAAATGCAGACTCTATTCCTGCAGGACTGGGTGAGCCATAAGCTTCCACACCTCTAACAACCTTAACAGGTGATACCAGAGCTGCCACTTCCCCAACCACACCCTAAACTCTGTGATCCAAAGGAGTTTCTGGGAAAGGTTTTCCTCCCCTGTGGAAAGAGTCCCACGTGGAGAACCTGTCTTTCCTACCATTGTGTGAGCCTGTGCTGCTTGGATCAGAGGCCAAAGCACTGTGGGAAACTAGGGCAGGATAAAGCCTACCAGAGGAGGAGGGCACAAGGGAACAGGGGAAGCTCTGGGGCATGGACAACATTGGCACACATGTGTCTGTTAATCAACCCTGGAACTGCATATGAAGGACAAGAAATGATGACTTTTTTTAAGAGGCCAGATTGAATCGGGGCTCTGTAAATTACTTGCAGACCAAAGCATAACACTCTGCTATGTACCATGTACATGATTAAAGCCCCATAGCATCACTGATGCTATCAACAGGCAATTTGTCATGGAGCAAGAAAGATCACCTTTGAACCAGACCAACTTGGGGGCTTTCTTCAGCTATGCCCCTTGCTGGCACTGCCATCCCTCCACCTCACCAGGCCTCGGTTTCCTTATCCACACGGTGGAGCTTTCTGATGGCCAACAAGAGGATGCATCCTCTAGCACTGCACTGCCCAACAGAAATACAATGCAGACTGCAGGTCTGCTCTTGAGTTTCCGATAACCACATTCAGAACATGAAAAGAGGCAGGTCAACTCAATTTCACAATGTAACTCAGCTGAAGAGATTATCTTTTCAAAATGGAGTCAATACAAAACTAGATGCTGTACGTTCTTTGGTACTAGGTCTTCATAATCTGTGGTGTATTTCATGTTGACAGCACATCTCAATTCATACCAGCTGCACTTCAAATACCCAAGAGCCATATTTGACCAACAGCAGCCTATTATCCCAGTTCAAGCATGAGTCTGGGCTGCATCCCCAAGAGGGATTCCTTCTTGCTGCTCTTGGGATGGGTAACAGAGAGGAGATTCTGGATTTTGGAGAGAGTTTCCAAACACAGTAACTCCCAAGCTAAAGGCAACTTGGTGATACAAGTCTGTTGCCTTGGGTCAACTCTTGAAATCCAGGACATCTCTTCACTTGCATGGGTGAAATGAAAAACCTGCAGTGGGAGAGACAAGCGACAACCCAGCACCAGCTGGGAGTGGCAGCAAGCCAGTGCCCTATCTCCAACATTTTATTAATTGTCTGCTATGAGTCATGGGGCTGGGATTTAGCTCAGTTGGTAGAGTGCTGCGCTGCAGTCTCTGAGGTCCCGAGTTCAATTCCCAGCACTACAAAAATGGGAGAAGGACTTGGCAATCCACTCCCAAGGCAATCCCGAAAGAGTCAGCCATTGAAAACCCTGTGAGGGTCACTATGAGTTGGACACCGACTCGACGGCACCTAACAACAACAACAACATGAGTCATATTTGTTGTTGTTATTAGGTGCCATCAAATTGGGTCCAACTCACTGAGACCCTGTGTACAACAGAGCAAAACATTTCCTGATTCTGTGCCAAGCACACAGTCTTACTTAGGTTTAAGCCCATTGTTCAGATACTGTGTCAATCCATCTAGTTGAGTTTTCCTTTTTTGTTGTTGTTGTTGACCTGCCGCTCTTCCAAACATGATGTCCTTCTCCAGGGATTGGTCGCTCCTGACAACATGTCCAAAATATGGAAGACGCATTCTAGCCATTCTTGCATCCAAGGAGCACTCTGGTTGTTCTTCTTCTAGGACGGATCTGTTGGTTCTTCTGGCAGTCTATGGTATATTCAATATTCATATACAGCACCATAATTCAACAGCATCAATTCTTCTCCTGTTTCCCTTATTGACCATCCAGCTTTCACAACCATATAATGTGAGTGAAAGTACCACGGCATGGGCAGGTGCACCCTCATCTTCAATGTGACATCTTTACTTTTCAATACTTTAAAGAGGTCTTTTACAACAGCTTTTCCCAATGCATTGCATCTTTTGATTTCTTGGCTGTTGCTTTTGTGGGTATTGATTGTAGAACCAAGTAAAGCAAAATCTTGGGCAACCTCAATCTTTTCTTCATTTATCATGAAGTTGTTTACCAGTTGTAAGGATTCTTGTTTTGTTTATGTTGAGATGCAATCCATACTGAAGGCTGTGTTCTTTGATCTTCATCAATAAATGTTTCAAATCCTCTTCACTTGCAGCAAGCAGAGTTCTGTCATCTGCATAACACAGGTTGAAAATGAGTCTTCCTCCAATCATGATGCCACATTCTTCTTCATAAAGTCCAGCTTCTCAGATTATTTGCTCAGTATAGAGATTGAAGATGTATGGTGAAAGGGCACAGCCCTGATACACACCTTTCCTGACTTTAAACAAAGCAGTGTTTTCTTGTTCTGTTTGAACTACTGTCTCATGGTCCATGTACAGATTCTTCATGAGTACAATGAAGTGCTGTGGTATGCCCATTCTTTGCAGTGTTATCCATAATTTGTTATGCCTTTACATAGTCAATGCCTTTGCAAAGTCAAATGCCATTGTATAGTCAATAAAACATAGATAGACATCTTTCTGGTATTCTCTGCTTTTGGCTAATATCCATCTGACATCAACAATGATGTCCCTGGTTCCATGCCCTCTTCTGAATCTGGCTTGATTTTTCCAGCAGTTCCCTGCCTATATACTGCTGCAGTCGCTTTTGAATGATCTTTAACAAAATTTTGCTTGTGTGTGATATTAATGATACCATTCAATATTTTCCACATTTGATTGGATCCCCTTTCTTGGGAAGACACACAAATATGGATCTTTTCTATTCAGTTGGCCAGGTAGTTGTTTTCCAATCTCTTGGCATGAACAAGTGAGCACCTCCAGTGCTGCATCTCTTTGTTGAAACATCTCTATAGGTATTCCATCAATTCCTGGAGCCTTGTGTTTCTTTAATTCCTTCAAGACAGCTTCTACTTCTTCCTGTGGTATCATTGGTTCCTGATCATATGTAACTTCTTGTAATGTTTGGTCCTCCACCAATTCCTTTAGCCATAATGAAGAGTCACACAGAGGTGTTTTCCTTCCATCTTCCTTTGATATTTCCTGTGTCATTTAATATTTTCCCTGTAGAATCTTTCACTATTGCCACTCGAGGCTTGAATTTTTTTTCTTCAGTTCCTTAAGATTGAGAAAAACAGAGCATGATCTTCCTTTTTCGTTTTCTTTCTCTAGCTCTTTGCACATGTCATTACAATATTTGATTTTGTCTTCTCAAGCTGCCCTTTGAAATCTGTTTCTTTCCTTAAGTTTATCATGTCTTCATGAGTCATATTTAGGGAGTTTCAAATTCCCCTAATCATAGCTTTTTAAATGCCATGTCCCTGGTTCCATAACCTTCAATGGCTCCCCATTTTCTGCCAGGTTAATGCCAAACTCCCAGTGGTGCTAAACTCTGCCAGAGCCTCAACCATCTCAGTTACTCAGGCCAATCTCCCCACTACCCTTCTGGTAGCTGCAGGCCAGGCCATAGGGTGCAGGGAGCACAGAAGAAGAGGTCGAGAAATTGCTCAAACCAAGGACTGGGTAGAGTGTGGGTGGAGTCAAGCTGGCTTAGGTCCACAGATGTCATATGTGCTTTCTCACTCAGCCTTGGCAGTGGCTCCCTGCTGTGACATGGCATGCCTGCTATTCATGCCTGCCCTATCCATGCCATTTCTGGCAGGAACACCCCCTCCTGACTATGCCATTCTTCTCTGCCCTCTCCCATTGTGGCTCTGGTGGGCGCTGCCGATCACACAACCCACCCCTCACTTTGTGTCACCTGGGTGGGGGCCTGCATCCCAGGCCAGGTCACTTGAATGCCCCATTCCCTTGGCACCACGATTGGATGTGGGAGCCAGGCACATGTCGTGAGTCTAGCCAATCAGCCTTCCCTGGGATCTCTATGTGCTGCTAGGAGCTGGTTACCCTGTAAAGACGTGTGGATGGAGCTTGTGTTTGTCAAATCTGGAGGCAAGTGAGAAAGGTCCCTCTATTGAAGAGCATGTGGCAAGGAAGAAGTGAGAGAAGAAAGGAAGGGGGCGTGGAGAGTGGAAGTGACAGGTCCTCTGAGTGCCTGGATCCAGTTGTGCCTGGAGCCAGCTCCATTTCTCTTCTTCCCAGTCATGAATCTGCTTGGCATTTTTACTTGGGTCTCTATGAGTCAGAGTTCTGTCACAAACCACCAAAATAGTTCTGACTGATGTAAGTAAAGAGTTACCCTTTACTGTCTGGACAAAAAGACTAAGGTGAAAAGAAGCTCAATAATTGCTCCAGGTCTCCTGAATGCAGAGACCAGGTTTGAGCTCACATCCTTGAGCTTCTCCTCTGCTCTTTCCACTCTACCCCTTACTGCCCTTAATATCCATGTTAGTTTCCTGTGGCTACCATAACAAATTGCCACAAGCTGGTGGCTTAAAACAATAGAAATTTATCTCATGGATCTGGAGGTTGGAAGTGGGAAAGAGTAATTAATACAAGGAATCAATGTCAAGGATCCAGCAGAGTCACATTCCCTCTGGAGGCTGCAGGAGATAAGCTGGTGTTTGCCTCTCCTAGATTCTGTGGCTGCCAGCATTCCTTGGCTGGTAGGCAATGCTTCCAGCCTGCTTGTGCTGTGACCCACCTTCTTATACCTGCCAGTCACATCTCAGACTCTTTCTTTACAAGGCCATTTCTGGTGCACGGTATGGGGGTGCCCATGGGAATGATCCTGAATTATCCCTTCACCTCAAGATCTTTAACTCAATCACATCTGAAAAGACCCTTTTCCAAAATAAGGTCAAATTTACCAGTTCTAGGAATTAGGACCTGACATTTTTGGATGCCCATTCCTCAGCCTAACACAGTGAATAAGCTAAAGGGTTCAGTACTTAGACCTCCAAACAAACTCCCAGGATCTGATCGTCCAGTCTTTCCAGCCAATGGCTAATTCCCAGTCTCCTCCTCTGTCTCTTCTCAGAGTGGTCTGCACAGTGACCCATACTTGGCCACTAAACCCTTGGTTGGTGCTTGTATTAGTCAGCTATCATTGCTGTAGCAGAAATAAAATCAAAGAACACAGCCTTCAGTGTGGATTGCATCTCAACATCAACAAAACAAGAATGCTTACAACTGATCAGCAAGCAACTTTATAATAAATGGAGAAAAGATGGAGGTTGCCCAAGATTTTGCTTTACTTGGTTCTACAATCAACACCCATGAAAGCAGCAGTCAAGAAATCAAAAGGCACATTGCACTGGGAAAAGCTGTTGCAAAAGACCTCTAAACATGTTGAAAGTAAAGATGTCACACTGAAGATGAAGGTGGGCTGGATTCATGCCATGGTAATTTCAGTCTCATCTTGTGATTGTGAAAGCTGGATGCTGAATAAGGGATACAGGAGAAAAATTGCTGCTTTTGAATTATGGTGCTGAAGATGAATATTGAATATACCATGGACTGCCAAAAGAAACAACAGATCTGTCCTAGAAGAAATGCAACCACAGTGCTCCTTGGAAGCAAGGATGGCTAGACTGCATCTTATGTATTTTGGACATGTAGTCAGGAGGGACCAATCCCTGGAGAAGGACATCATATTTGGGAGAGTGGCAGGTCCACAAAAAAGAAGGAAAAACACTCAACTAGATGAATTAACATAATATCTGCCACATGGACTTCAGCATAAAAATGATCGTGTACCTGGCACAGAGTTGGGGAGTGTTTTGTTCTGTTGTACATAGGGTCGCTATGAGTTGGACTTGACTTGATGGCATCTAATAACAATGAAACCAGTTAGAAGATTAGTCCATAATGGTGGCAGGTCAGGCTCGGTGGTGGCAGAAGCAGAGCCTGTGGCTGGCCACATCACAACCTCATGAGGCAGGAGGCAGGAGGCAGGAGGAAGAGAGCTTCCTGGAACTATGGGTCCTGAGCAAAAGCTTCCAAAGACCCACCCTGAGTGACTTTTCTCACCGAGCTCGGTCCTGCCTCCCAGGTTCCATGGCCCCCCAGGACAGCACCAACAGTTGATGACCCAATGTGAAAACACATGGCCTTTGGGGAATTAAATTTAAGTCATAATTTTTAATGGCTTGCAGGTGTCTAGGCTTCTCTGTGGAGATATTTTATTGTATCCAATTTTCCTGCTATGGAAATATGTGGCAAAAATTCTTTTTTTCCCCCCTTTATTGATAAATGTTGGTGGGGTGCAGTGTAATACGGCTATTTCCATTGCGTGGCTATTCCATTGCTTTGGGTTATACTTTCATCAACTGACAAAGTTTATGGAACCCTTTGATTAATAGGTAGTAAAACTCATATGCAATTATGGGCTGTGTTCCCCTATTTTTTTCCATGTATTCGTAAGTAGCATCATTTACATTGAGATCATCCTCTCCCCTGTATCCCTTACATTATTGCCCTTCCCCTTTCCTGCCTTCCACAACCTCCGCTTCCCCTGCAGCCCACTAGTGCCCCTTCTTTCTATTCTGCTTATATTGCCCCTATTAGCTAAGTCTGATTGTTCATTTTTATATATCTACAGATATGTAGTTTTCTTTCCTTTAAGTAAGTATATTCTTAAACATATTTCTTCACCCACTCTTGTAATTATTTCCTTAGGATAAAGATACGTATCTTTGAAGCTTCAAATACACATTCCCAAGTGCACTGGGATGGCAGAGGTGTCACCAGCCCCTCCTACAGGGACTGAGGGGCCCCACTGCTCACCTCTTCAGCACCTTGAGGTTTTTGGTTCTCATTTCGATTTTTAAATCCTTTCTGGTAGGTTCTGTTTTACCTTTTCTTTTTCTTTTTTCTCCTTCCTTCCTTCCTTCCTTCTTTCTTTTCCCTTCTTTCTTTTTGGTGATATTTTGGGGTTGAACCCAGGGTCTTCCACATATTTTGCATATGGTCCACCACTGGACTGAACTGCAACCTACTTTTAATTTTTTTTTTTTTTTCTTTTTTGAGTCAGGGTCCTGCTAAGTTACATAGCTACCTCTTGCCTCAAACTCATGATCCTCCTGGTTCCACCTCACCTCCCAAGTTGCTGGGATTGCAGCTGTGAGCCCATGCTCCTAGCTTTGTTATTCTTCCTTTTTTCCCCCTCCTTCCTTCCTTCCTTCCTCCCTCACTCTTTTTCTCCCTCTTTCTTTCTTCCTTCCTTCCTTCCTTTCTTTCTTTTTTTCTTTTTCTTTCTTTTTCTAGTAGAAAATATACACAAAGTTTTATTGTAAGAGATAGTACACCTTTAAGGAATAATGACCAGGGACAATGGAGACACCTGGAGAAATTTACATAAACCTGGAAAGGAATTTGGAAAGACCTCAGTGGATGAATTGGCAAAAGGATATTTCTATTCCTCAGAGGGAGGTAAAGCCAGAGAGGACAGAAGAGTTATGTAAGCTTTTTAGGAGGAAAAGTACCTTGGATAAAGAAGAAGGTGGGCTAAGAGAAGGGGCTGCCCTCATGGAACCACCCCAAGAGCGGGAGGCGCAGACGTGGGCCCCCTGAGAGGAAGAGAGAAGAGAGAAAAGCAATGTTTTCATTTGCATTTTAAATCACTAATGACATGAATTTATTTTATCTTTTTGTATGCAGTGTGTTGGGCATTAATTTTCATGGTTACAAATCCTCTAAGCTTCAACTTGAAAGTTGAGAAGACAAGAACTGTCACTGGTGTTGTCAACATTGCTTTGGATATTCCATCCAATATATTTAGAAGAAGAAAGAAAGTAGAAATCCAACAATTTAAAAACTGCCACTGTTTTGTGCAATTGATTATTTATCAAGAAAAACACAGCTGGTGTGGTGGCGCATGTCTGTGATCCCTGTGACTCAGGAGGTAGAGGTAGGAGGATGGTGAGTTCAAGGCCAGAGGCAGCGAATGTAACTTAGTGAGACCCTGTCACAAGACAAAAAATAAAAAAGGGGCTGGAGGTGCAGCACAGCGGTAGAGCACTTGCAAAGTATGTGTGAGGCCCTGGCTTCAAACTCACAGTACCAAAAAAATTTTTTTTTATAGGAAAGGAAAACACATAGATATCGCATGGTGTTGGGGTGCATGCCTGTAATTCCAGCGGCTCAAGAGACTGAGGCAGGGGGATCATGGGTTCAAGGCCAGAGGTAGCCTGTGTAATTTAGCAAGCCCCTCAGACCCAGGGTCTTCGTTTTCATCTCTCCTACTGGGGCTAAAGGATTTCTGCCTTCCTCTTCTTCCTCCTCTTCCTTCATGTCCTATTCTGACCCCTAGTTGTCCTCTGATCCCTGGTCTTCCTTGATAGCCCCTTCCACAGGACAGCCAGTGTCTGTGAGCCTTGCGCCCCTGGGGGTTGGAGCTGAGGGGGCAGAACAGGTTCCTGCCCTCTTAGTTTATAGTTCCATCTACAGCCTGCTGGACATTTTCTTTCTCTACCTTTTCCTGCTCCACCTTGGTCTGGCACCTGTTTAAGAAGCAATGCTTGTTATAAGCTCCTTCTGCTGTAAAGACTGGATGCACAGATGTCAGCAGAACACCTCAATGCTGAGCCAGTTTCCAGCCATCCACCCCGCTGTGCAGTTCCTGGGATCAGACCGCCCTCCTCAAAGAGCCTAGGAGGCATGGAGGGAGAGATGCAACCATCCTGAAGTCCGCAGAAAAAGATGTGCATACATGAACTAATTTAACATCTCTAAAATTCTCCAGTCACTTCCTATCCCACCAGGTCATAAAGTTCAAACGATATAACATATAGAGCAACATTGAATTTTCTGCCCAGCACTTTGTTGTTGTTATGAGGTGCCATTAAGTTGGATCTGACTCATAGACACCCTATGTACGACAGAGCAAAACACTCCCTGACACTGTGCCATGCACGGTGTCATGATCTCTTTTATGTTTAAGCCCATTGTTGCAGCCACTATGTCAATGCATCTAGTAGAGAGTCTTCCTTTTTTTCACTGACCTGTCAGCCTCCCAAACATGATGTCCTTCAGGGACTGGTCCCTCCTGACAACACTTTCGAGAGTAGAAATAGACAAAGTGCCTTAGAATTTAAAAACATTGATCAGGAGAATGCTGCCGACTCTCTCTTAGCCGTTATCTCACTTGAGATAAACCACACTATGCTTGGTCAGGAGGCAAGATGAGGGCATGGGGGAGGAAGAGAACAGAGCATATGGCTGCCTGCTCAGCCCGCAACACTGAGCATGTTTCAGCTCTGTGCATCAGAACCCACCCTGCAAAGCAGACAGCCACACATCAGCAGGTGACTATTCCTTGCTCACCGAGAGCCTGCTGGATGCCGGTGCTGAGCCTCTGGGCAGAGAAGAGGGAAGAAGACAGATCAATCTCTTGTCCCCCGAGGGCTCTTAGTCCAGGGGTGCATTCTGAGGCGTTACTATTCCTATTTTTCACTGGAAGTCGTGGAGGTCTGGTGTCCTGCCTTGGTCACCCAGCTGGCATGTGAGTGGCAGCCCCTGTTCCAAAGCCTTCCACCTTCAAATCTCCCGGTTCTCTGCTCCATCAAACTGGCCAACACCCTGGCCTCGCGTCCTCACCTCGGGCTGGAGCTCCTGGCCTCATTTCCTAGGTGCACCCCGTATGTAAAGAAGCCTCTCCTGGGGACTGGCAGAAACAGAACCCAGAACTGACCAGAGTGGCCCAACCATTTGCTGTGCCTTGCGCTGCTGCACTGGAGATGAGACCTTAGGTGGGGGTGCAGATGGAAGACAGGAATCTTCCAGGTCCCTGTTGCCGTTTATGCTCCCAAGTTCCCAAAGGCTCTCCCAGAGGGCAGCTCCAGTGTGGGCAGTCAGCTGTCCTACTTTCATTGAGGAAACCAAGTGAGGCGAAAGTCACCTGGGCCTCCGGTCTGTCACCCATGCACAGCCTCTCAGGGCCACACTGGCAGTGTTCCCTGCAGCCAGCCCCGTCTGCCCGCCCCTTGCCTGCTGAGGACAAAGTGGGAATATTAGCACTAATGACGACAAATATATAAAGCCTTTGCTGGCTTTTCCGAGCTGGGCCACAGGCTCAGTGCACCGGGCCGCCAATTCTCTCACGGCTGAGAGTGGTGGGGAGTGAGCAGAGGGCTCTGTGCCACGTGCTGCATTTATAGCCTTGCATCGCTCAAAGACAGAGAAATGCCGTGTTCTGAGATCTGTGTCTCCTGGTGATTCTGTCCTAGTGTGTGGCCGACTCTAGGATGCCGATAGGTGATATAGTCTTACAGGGCACCCCATGGCATTTGCAGAATAAGCTCAGTGTCCCTCTTGTTATTTTTAGGGTAAGCTGAGTAGATGGCATTATTTGGGGGTCCTGAAGATAAGGAGTGGATAAAGTTCTCAAGCTGCCCCTCAGTACGACCACAGTGCTGTGGAGTGCTAGGTTTGACTGCACCCTGGAAAAAGCGTTCTGTGCCCGAAAAGGAACGTTGAAACCCATGGGTCTAACCTGACACTGCCCCAGCCGTGCCTCCCATGAGCCTGAGTGGCCAGTGCCTCCCAGGAGCCTGAGGCTCGGCACCCATCAGACTCTAGAAGTGCAGCTTTCCTCATTGCCCTCGATTACCAGATGAGGAAGCTGAGGCTCCGAGAGGCTGCCTGGCTTTCAAAGCCAGACACCCACCTCTGTTTCTGCACACCAGAAGCCTCTCCTACCTCGGGGCACGAGGCCTCCTGAACCCATGCTACCACCATGCTGCTGCCTAGCGTTCTTTATCATTATCACCATTTGCTTTGGATATTTTTGTTTGTTTGTTTTTGTTTGAATGGTGGAGGCACTCATCCTCTGTTAAATGAACTGGCCTACGGAAGAAGGCCCAATTTTGTGATGGTCCCCCCAGGTCCCTGGCCCCCGTGAAGAGCCCCCTGGGAGGGAGGCCCACTGAGAGAAGGGTGGCAAAGGCCCTCCATCCCTGGAGGGCAGCGTGGACAGTGGACAGTCCCTGTCCTGGAGCACCTCCCTCCACCGCCACCCAGGTGGCCGGCTTTCAGAGCCTTTCTCTTGGCAGGAGAACACTGCCCCCTTCCGGTCCACACGGACAGGTGCAGCCCGGCCAGCATCCAGCCCCAGGGACTGCATTAAAGCCCAACAGTAGGCTCACCAGGACCAGAGGACAAATTAGGGCAGGCCAGGCTGGAGCCCATGTCCCAGCTGTAGAGGGAGATTTACAACACCCTCCTCTCGCGTGGGCAGCAGAGCAGCCACCAATCGCACAAGGCAGGTGCTGCTGGGCACAGCCTGTCCTGCATGGAGAGGTCGCAAAAGCAGCTTTGGGTTCAGAAGGCACAGTAACTCCACAAATCAGTGCCGGTCTCTGGAGGTGACCCAGTGTGTCCTGAGAGGCAGGACGGCAGCAGGAAGCCTGGTGTCCCAGCAGAGTCCTAGGGCCAGAAGGCAAAGCCGGTGCCCCTTTGCCCAGTTCCAGCAGTTCCTCGCTTGCCTGCCTTTGTCCACTCCGTGAGCCCATCAGGAACAGCAGGCACCTGCGAGGATTTCCCAAGGCGCCAGGAGCCGCCCACCCAGGCCTTGGAAGTCTCCCCAGCTTCCCTTCTCCCCCCACTCCCTGCTGCTCTCAGAGGGGCTGATGGGCAGGGAGTGAAGAATGATGAGTGAGAAAGTGTCCTGAGTCTCCCCTGTGACCTGTGACCCTCCTTTCCTTCTCAAGGGTGGAGCTAAAGCCAGGAAGTCCTTGCCAGAGAAGTCCTGGGTCCCCGCTCCAGCAGGCCACTTGGGGGCCCGTGTGGGTGAGCACATCAAAGATCCCACAGGGAAGACATGGGAGTCACTAGAGAGGAATGTGGGGGTCAGATGGGGAGGGATAGGGGAGTTGGATGGGGGAGGGCCCTGGAGGGTCACATGGGGGAGGGATATGGACGGTTAGAGGAGGGAGGGAGGGGCATGGGGGTCAAGTGGGGAAGGAACCTGGGGGAGACGGATATCTCGGCTCTTCCAGGTCTAACTGTGGCTGCAGGGTGGGGTCCCCAGCTCGTGGGAGCAGCCCTGCGGCCCCGCTGCCCTCCATGCCCGCCGCAGCCTGTGTCTGTCTTGGCAGCCTGGGAGCTCTGTGCTCCAGAACCGGGTTGGAGAACTGGGCCGGCACACAGCAGGGCTCAGCTCATCTTTGGGAGCTTGTGGCCAGCAGTCAAGAAGGGAGTGGCCTGGCCAGGGCAGCCCTTCCCTCCGGCAGGGCCCTGATGGCCCTCGTGGAGGAGAGGGAAGTAACAGATTGTAGGTCCCGCCTGGGGCCATTGCACCCACTGGCCACCCCTGTCATTTCCCTCCCTGAAGCTAATTCCCAGAGGGACAGGAACTGAGGCCTTCAGAGGCCTGAGGGGCCACCAGCCCCAGCCCGTCTGACCACCCAGCCATCTGCTCCCACTGGAACAAGCACTGAAATGGAGGCCAGGAGACTGTGGCTAACAAGGTTTTGTTGTGGAAATCACAGTTATGCTCCTACAGTGTGCCTGGCCCAGTGAGAGGTCCAGAGGTCACGGGGGTGCGAAAAGTCCCTGTTGTCATGGGCCTGCCTGCCCCCTGGGGACATGGACATTTGAGAAACATGTGTGCAAGGGATGGGTTATAGGCACTGAACGTGCTCCCAGAGGGGAGTCCAGGGACCTCTGGGATCTAGACACGTAGCATAGGGAGGAGAAAACCAGGCAGCAGGGAAGGGAGGAGCACTCCAGGAGAGATGCAGCATGAGCAAAGGCCCTGAGGCCATTTCTGGGGAAGCATCTGCTATCTGGCAAGGGGACCGGTGCAGCTGCAGCATCTGGTCCCTCCTCCTACCCTGAACCCAGAAACAATGCCCGAGGGAGGTGGCAGCAGCCAGCTCTCAAAAGAAGCCAGGGCACCCACCCTACTGAACTGCTGAGCTGGTCCCTGTGGCCTCCTCCTTCCAGATTCTCATCTGTCCTGTGGGAAATAGTGATTTTTCTGTCACTTGCAGGCTGACACACTCCCACTGGACACAGGGAGAGAAGCCAGCAGCTCCCTTGCCAGCTGGCCTGGGGGTGGCCAGGGAGCCTAAGCCCTCCTGGGGTTCAAGTGCAAAGGTAAAGCTCTCCATTCCCATGATGGCCCCACAAGGGGGAGGCCCCTGTCCCTTTCCGAGGGCCCCTTACTGTTGCTTGGGTTGGAACAATCCTCAGCGCCCTGAGTGACCCCCGGTACCAAGAAGTCTCAGCCTGGACTTCCCAGGCTGCTCAGGCCACCCAAGGTCAGCCCTGCTTTGAGCTCCTCTTGCTTCTACCATATGGCCAGGGTCCCTACTGCATGGAGTACTCAAGTCCAAAGGGGGACCCACTTCCCATTCAGGGCCCTTGTGCCTCGCAGATGGAAGGTGTGTGTGGCTCCCCCAGGCCAGAGACTCTTGGTGGGGTCGCAGCCCCATGTCTGCCCTAATTCCCTTGGGATGTTCTCTCCTGAATGGAGAGACTTCTGTAATCTGGGTTACAAAACATCTCTTTGAATTTCCTCTGGAGTCCGCTGTGATTATAACAATAAAACCCACTGGGCGCAGGGAGGCTTTCATCCCAGCAGCCCAATACTCCTGATAAACAAGTTGTAATTATGGATCGCAACTGCCCCCCTTTCCTCGGTTCCAAATGGGGAAACTGAGGCAAAAGGAGGTCAAGTCCCTGGCCTGAGGCTATGGCTTCTTCTCCCACGCCCCTACCTCCAGCCCTGCTGGGAAGCTGTGGGAGGCTGGCACAGGCCACCCCAGGGCCCCAGGGCTCAACAACTTGCACAGTGTCTGTACATGGAGGGAAGACAGGGACCGACCAGCTGGACGAACACTGTCAGCGCCCTGAGCCCCTGTTCTTCCCCACGAGATTGTGTAAAAACAGCACAAAACAGCAAAACGCCCCGCAGGGGGCTGCCGGCATTGCTCCTGTGACTCAGTATCTCACTGGCCCACGATCCCGACAGTGCCTGGTGCTGGACATGGCTGCACGGTGGGGAGGGCGTGACTGTTCTCCTTTTGGGGGCTGGGTCTGCTCCGGGCAGGCTGGACCCTTCACACGCTTCCAACTGTGACTGGCTCGGCAGAGCCTGGAGCCTGGGACTCTGTCTTTGTGGCTCTCCCTTTGGGCCCACATCTCTGTCAGAAAAACACCAAGACATGGAAGGGACATGTCCAGCGGGAGTGGAGGGCTTCAGAGGGTGCTGCCTGTGCATTTCCCGGGATAAAACAGTGATCGCTGGACATTCCACTTGCAGACCTCTCCCCCTGCAGCTTTAGAAGATGACCTGACAGCCGGTGTGAAGGAGATGACAAAAGCGAGGCGCACCAAGTCCAGCTGTGCTGGACGCCTCTGTTACCTCAGTCTCCCCTCCTTACACCCGGTACTTAGCAGTTGAACTCAAGGCCTTAGCTTTGCAAATCCTCTATCGCAGGGCTGCACCCCCAGCCCTTCTGTATTTGTTATCATGAAACAGGGTCTCACTAAATTATGCAGGCTACCTCTGGCCTCAAACTGGCGATCCTCCTGCCTCTGCCTCCCTCGTCCCTGGGATTACAGGTGTGGTCACCACACCCAGCCAGTCTTTATGAAGCAGGTGCCACTAATGTCTCCATCTTGCAGAAGAGGAGGGCAAGACTCCAGGAGGTCCTATGGCTTGTCCGAGGTCTCAGCAATGAAGCGGGGACTCTCTGCCTCGTGGGGCAGAATCAACAGTGAGGACTGCAGGCACTGGGGACGCACTGGGCACTGGGACACATTTGATTCACATGACTTCACTCTGGGCTGTGAACAGACTATGGGGCCCAGGCCGTCTCCGGACCTCTGCAGCCACTCAGAGCCAGGCAGGGAGGAGCAGGGGTACTGACCAGGAAAATCCTGCAGTCCCCCAAGGCCGGTCACTTCCCTGGGCAGGGTAGAAACAGTGACCCCAGCACGCACAGCAGTCCAGCAGGACCCCTCCCAGCCTTGGCGGAGAATTGGCATCACCCCTTCCTCATCTGAGGAAACCGAGGAGCTCCCTGCCCAAGATCACACAGCTGAGGAGGAGCAAAACCCAGGTCTGAAGCCAGGTGGCCGCACTGCAGCCCAAGGCTGGGCCCCAGTGAGGAGCAGAGGGAGGCTGGAAGGAGGCGGGTTGTGCTGGAAGCATGGAGAGAAACTGCGACCCGATCTGAGCCCCAGCTATTGCCTGGTGGGGGGGGCAGGCAGGCAGGGCTCCCAGGGGTGACTTTGCCAGTCTGCAGCCTCCACCTTACCCTGAGCAGGTAACCTGATGCCAGGGTAGGATGGGGCTCCCCTACCGTACTTGAGCCTCATCAGCCCCACAAATGAGGGCGGGCAGGGTTTCTTCTCTGCCAGGTGCTGGGCCGGCCCTGGGGCCCGAGAGCAAAGGTAGGTGCGTCTCTACCCGCAGCTGCTGGCGATATGGAGGCCAATCAAGTAAGTGAGGAAAGAAGTATAGAGCCCTCTCTCTCCTAGGTCTCTGAAGAATTACGGGGGTTCTATAAGGCCTCTCAGAGGGGACTTGACCTCTTCAGAGTGGTTATGGAGGGCATTTCCAGGGGGTGGCTATGGAGGTAAGATGAGATGCATCAGCAGGAGTTAGCAAAGCAGGGAGGGAGAGATGAGAGGACAGCTATGCAAAGACCCTGGGGCAGGAGGGAACTTGGTGTGGTGGTGTGCATAGAAGCTGTACAGCTGGATGGAGGCTGCCATAAGGCTTCAATCCCTTAATTACCTAAGATCAATGGGATCCCAGTTGAATGTCTTAAGCAGGAGCTTCATTTGAGCCTCTTTTCAACACCATAAGACGCAGGTCTGGCAATGTTAATTTCAGGGAATATTTAGGCTTTGGAACACGAAGAGGTGACTACTCAGCACTGTCACTGAAGGGTGGAAGCAATGGCATACAGACAGCGTGCAGATGGAAGTGTGACTTTTTGCCATGCTGTCAGCCTGCAAGGTGACAGCCATTATTACTGGGAACATGACCAAGTCGCAGTTCACTCACTCATTTTTCTGTTCAACAGTTTTTGTTGAGTCCCTCACACCTTCCAGGTACTGTTCTCTATAGTGGGGATACCACAGAAAATCACGTGGACTGAGTTCCTGCCCTTAGGAAGCTTATGCTCTGGTGGAGGAGGCAGATGGTAAGCAAGGAATATAGAAATTAACGTCATGGACAACTAAGCACCATGAAGAAGAAAAACAAGAAAGAGACAGGGAGTGACAGGTGTGTGCCTTAAGTAGGGAGCAAGAAACGTCTGAGAAGGTGGCATTGAGCCTGGATCCATGTACATAGTAATTGGAGGCAGAGTCTTTCTTGCGGAAGGTGCAAAGGGCCTGAGGCAAGAAGGAACAGGTCGTAAGAGATGGTCCCCCAGCCTCTGGTTATAGGACGTAAACCTAAAGGATACATGTGAAATGCTCTGTTGAATTAGACTCACCAGAAAGAACAAACTTTGGCAAGGTTTCAGGATCTTTATGGTCACACATTCCATAAAGTGTGGACTCCCCTTGCCATCCCATTGCTCTTATGCCTCCTAAGCCTCAGGCTGAAGCGAGTGGAGGCCGGGCGGGCCTGTGGAGACTGGGCTCATGGATCACAGGCGAGGCCGAGGGAGCAGCCTGTGTGTGTGGATGTGACACAGCCAGGACTGAGCCATAGTCTGTGCTTGGGGTCTTTCAAGCCAGTGACAAAGGCCAGTAGTCATGCAAACCAGAGCCGAAGAAAACCCCAAACCAAATCCCCAACTCAGCTGAACCCCAAACAATGTCAGACATAGGAAAAACCATGGAATGAGCTCGGTGAGACTTTTCTCCCGCTCCCTGCCCCCTTTCCTTTCATAAACTACAGGATGGCTGCAAGAACGAAGCCCGTAACTGGTGCCGACCGCGAACTTGAAGGTGCTGAGCAGTATACAGCCTGGGAAAAGTCGTGAAATGGACAAAGAAACTTCTGAGCATCCTGTCTAAGGCGCCCTTCAGTTATCTGATTCCATAGGGGCCTGAGCTTTCCAGGGTCTTTATTCATAGTATGCAAATGATTTTGTCCATAGAAATGCAAATGAGTTTCATCCCTTGGAACACTATTATTATTGCTCCACACTATTGACCAGTTTTGCATCTATTTATAAATTCATTTCAGCATTTCTGATTGCTTATCCGGGTGTGTTTGAATTGTCCTTTGAACCGCTGATGACATCTTACTGGGGCTTTTGCTAATTGATGAGTTCAATAAAATATTTAATGCATCTTTATTTTAGATCTGTATAAGAGACATATTTTATTTTTTAAAATTCATCCTTTAACAATATGTGCAATCTTATTTACAAACCCATGAGGTAACTGTCATTGCCATAGACCCCCCCTTTTTTTTTTCCCCAGTACTGGGAGTTGAACCCACGGCCTTGCTCTTCTTGCATGCTTTGCAAGTGCTGGACCACTGAGCTGCCACCTCCAGCCCATTTTTTTTTTTTAACTTTTTGAGACAGGGTCTCACTAAGTTACACAGACGGGCTCTGGTCTCAAACTTGAGATCCTCCTGCCTCCACTTCCCAAGCCGCTGGGATTACAGGTGTGCACCACTGCACCTGGCTCCATCGACCCATTTTATAGATGGAAAAAACTGAGGCCCAGGCTGTCATGAAATTTGTCCAGGGCCATACATGGTACCTGCTCAGGCCAAAGCTTTGTGCCCAGTGAGTGGAGGCCTAGAACAAAGGGTCTACACTGCAGTATCATGTGGCTCCCTGCTGTGTAGATGTTCATCACAGAGTCATGTGCTAGGCACATCATCTATAGTGCTATTAGATTTCAGGCTGAGGTTTAGCTCAGTGGGTAGAGCACCTGCTCTGCACTTTCTGAGGACCCGGATTTGATCCCTGGCACCACAAAAAAGGAAAAAGGACATGGCAATCCACTCTTGAAGCAATCCCAAAACAATCAGCCATTGCAACCCTATGAGGGTCACTATGAGTCAGACCTGAGTCGACGGCACCTAACAACAATCACAACATTGTATTTCAAGTTGGTGCCCTGGACATTGGCTCTTGGATTCCCTGGTGCTCAATGCCTCTATAGGGACCCCGAGAGGCTTGGAGCTTCCAAAACAGATATGAGACCTTCTCCCTCTCCCCATCTCACCCAGAGGTGTGTGAACAGTGTGGGGAGCGGATTCCTTACCAAGACCTCCGAACCTCTGGCTTCTCCATGACCCTGAGGTCTGCTTCTTTCATTTGTTTATTTTCATGGAGTAAATGTAAAGAAATACATGATTGTTATCACAAGTATGTCAAATTCTTTAGGGAGACAGGGAGCAGCAAAAAATACCTACTGTCTAAAACTTTCACCACCGATGGATGGATTGTTTTTTAAAACATCCAGGAACTGGCTTAAGCCAGAATGAAATTAAGGTGATTCTTTAGAATAACTGAACCACAAATATCATCTGGAGGCAAAGTGAATGCGATGATGCCTCATTTGGTTGCTGTTCCTGTACAAAATTCCAGGTGCGGCTCGCTGGAGCCGGAGCCTCAAGCTGCCCTTGTGTGTTTTGCGAGCGTGCGCACGTGGCTGGTGTTGGCTCCCGGTCACTGAGCAATTTGCACCCAGGCTTTTGTAAACACTGTGCATGGGTATTGTGTTTAATCTCTAAGTGACACTATCGTGCCAGTAGAAGTCACAGCTTACAGATGAGGTGACCTGAGTCAGGCTGACAGGGAGCCGGCGCTTGCAAATCAACAAATCCGATGCAAGTGAAGCCGGAAATCAATGCCCACCCACTCCCCCAGCCCTGCCAAAAAAACAAAACAAAACAAAACAAAAAAACCCCACATCCAATCCACATCTCTTCCAGAAGGCTGGAAAAACTCCATTGGAAGTTAGCTCAGTCTCTGGCTGGCCGTTGTCCTCTCCTACAGAGACCCCTGGCTCACTTCCACAAGGGCCTTCCTACTTCCGCTTCCCAAATCACTATTGTTCCCAGCTTCCCAGTGGGGGACTTGTGTGGTCTTTCCAATAATGGATCAGGGCTGCCTGTGGGGTGATGGCAGGAATGAGGGGGCAACTTCCAAGCCAGCCGAGAAAAGGCACTGCCGCTTCCACCTTGGCCTCTCTGGAGAAGCCAGCTCCCAGGCCATGAGGACCCTGGAGCAGCCAGCAGCCAGCAGCCAGCTAACTGCAAACCCTCCCAGGTGACTGTAGCTCTGCAGGAAGCTGCCTGAGACCCAGCAGAGCTCCAGGGCCAGATCAGCCCAGCCAACTCACGCCAAGTTCTGGAACCAGAGGACACAGAGACAATGGACGAGCGTTTTTCTTCAGTGTTGCTATGATTTAAGGGAACCTCTTGCGCAGCAATATACAGCTGATGTAGATTTGGTTCCCAGAGGTGAGACGCCACTATGGGAAAAATCCAACTGTGTGGCAGTGTTTTGGGGACCACACCGTGGGCAAAAGCAAGGACTATGGGGAGACTGTTCCTGAGCCCCTGAATAATGGGAACGGGACTGAAGGAAAGGGCTGCACTTCAGAACGCTCCTGGTGAGGTCAGGAAGGAAATCGAGGGAACTTCCCTGGAAGCTGGATGCTCAAAAGGGAGCCATACTGGGCAGTCGCAGAGACTCTAGCACATTTTAATGTCATGCACAATAGGACATGTACCCAGGTAGTTGGGCAAGCTAGCCAAGGAGATTCGCAAGCGCAGTGGTACAGGGGACACCTTGATTCTTCCTGCGACTTAGAGTAGAATACTGAGGAAAGAGATATATTACAAACCCCAAACCAAACATACTCCCCTCCAAAATCTATTACAAAGCAGGCAGGCACAACAGGGTTCAAAAAATTTCCAGCCTCTCTAGGTAACAAACAATGTGAAATTTTAAAAAGAGGGAGAAAAGGGGCTTTGGGGCACAGCTAAAACCCAAGTACCTTCAAAAACATGTAATCTAGTGGCCAACAGGAGAGCATGTCTGTGAAACTCCTGGTTAAGACTCACGCGCTGGAGGGGGTTATCGTCAGGCACTTCACAGAACCCTAAAACAGAAAAGAGATTGGTGGCTTCTGTGCGATGGAGTAAATCTTGGTCAGATTCATTGGAGACTCACAAAAGGTTTAAGAGAATTTTTCTAGCAGAAACACTGGACTGGCAGATTGAACTGAGCAGAAGAGATAAAAGAAGATGGAATAAAGAAATTGATGGGCTAGTAAACTGCTCCAGTGCAAAACCAGGGTTAATCTTATGAGAAAGGCAGAAGAATTCAGGGAGGACCAAGAACACAGAGGAAGGAACTGTGAGCTGTAGAGCATCATTCTCAGTCAGTACTAGAACTGAGTCCTCATCAAGGAACTTGCATCGTGTGCCCGGCTAGAGTTTGACTGTTTTTTGTCCGTTTTTGCAGTGATGAGAATTAAACCCAGAACTTTGCCCATACTAGCCAAGCGCTCTACCACTGAGCTCCACCCAAATCCCCAGCGGGACTTTAAAACTGATCCCTAATAGATCCACAGCACACACAGTCATGACCTGAAGCACAAAGAGACACAGAGAAGTACTGATCAGAGAGTAAATTTGTCAAACACGTAGGGGCTGATTTACAACTGATTTACATTTTTTAAGGGAGGTGCTGGAGCTTTCTTGACTAATTTTCTTCCTTGTACTGTTCTGGATAGGCAGATAAGCCAACCAGTGTTTGATCCATGACTCAGGCATAAGTGTACAGGTGTAGAACTGAGTGACTTTGACAATTTGGGATGACTTTGAATTCTCAGATACTGCTGAGGTCTGCCTTTTTATTAACAAATTAATATGATTAAGTAATTAAACATTACAGAAATAAACAAAAGTGAAACCTCTCCTCCCTACCTCCGTAGTAACTTTTCATCATGAACAATAGGATTATTATTTCAGAAAATTTTTCTTTGTGAATAGAACAATAGGATTATTATTTCAGAAAATTTTTCTTTGTGAATATCTTTATATATAAGTATATATTGTTAGGATGGGTTGAGGCTTAGCTCACTTGGTAGAGTGCTACTCTGCACTCTCTGAGGCCCTAGATTTCATCCCCAGCATGCCAAAATGGAAGAAGGACCTGGTAGCCCACTCCTGAACAATCAACCATTGAAAACCCTATGAATAGCAGAGAAGCACTGACATAGTGGCAAGCATGGCACTGTGTCAGGGAGGGTTTCATTCTGTTGTGCATAGGGTCACCATGAGTCAGACCTGACTTGATGGCACCCAACAACAACAACATTATTAAAATATATTAGGTAACATACTACTCAAAAAAGGTCCTAAGGTAGTCATTGTTTTGCACACTTTTTTTTAGGTAAAAAATGCCTTTTGAATCAGCAGAAGCCACTACAGACTGGCCCACGATGGCTAAAGCCAAGTTTAAGAACAGTGACAGCCGAGCATGGTGAAACATCTATCATCCCAGCCTGGGAGGCAGAGGCAGGAGGATCACAAGTTGGAAGCCACCCTCGGCTCCATGGTGAGACCTTGACTCAAAAGTAAAAACCAAAACAAAACAGTGACAACAGGAACAGATGCCTAAGACGAGGATCAATGGGAGCACTCACTCACTGCTATCGCAGGACTGTCATTCAGCTGAACACCTTGCAAAACTGCTTGGCAATTTTTACTCAAGTGAAACACACACCTAGCCACTTGACCAGAAGTTTGTCCACAAAAAGATTTCCATGAGAATGTTCAGAGCAGTTTTACCCCATTAGTCAAAAAGTGAAAACAAGCCAAATATCCCAGGTGGGGATAAATAACAAACTGTTATGTCCCAAGAGGGAACGCTACTCAGTAATGAGAATGAATGAACTCCTGGTGCCCACATGACATGGACGGATTTCACAAAGGTGAGGCTCTGTGAAAGAGGCCCAAATGCTAGGAGTGCAAACCACAGGCTCCTTTTCCACGAGGTCCAAGAACAGGCAGTGCTCCTCCCTGGCTCCTTGCAGGCAGGAGAGCAGTTAGCTCGGCAGCTGGGCATAGCTGTGTGATCAGCTGAAAAGGAACATAAGGAGATTGTCAGGTGACAGAGGTGTTCCACATCTGGATGGTGGTGGTGGCTACACAGGTGTCCACATGAGGAAGAATGACTCAAGCTGAGCCCTTATAATTGGTGCACTTTGCAAACTAAAAGGTTATTGCTCCATACTGGCGCACTTCAGTCTGCTTCATTCTGGTGAATATCTGCAGAGTTCGAAGGCACACAACTGACTTATTTCTAACCACTCCATGTGTGGACTTACAGGTTCCTTCCAGTTACTTTGCCCTTACAGAAAAAGCTATGATGGGCATCTCCAGGCATGGATCTTAAAACTCTTTTGCAAATGTATCCGTAAGGTAAATTCCTAGAAGTGGCCTTGCTGGGGCCCAGGGAAGGTGGCTGTTGGATACTTCACAGGTATTTACCCAACTGCCCTCCAAAAGTGCTGCAGCAACACACCTGTCCACCAGAGCCTCACCCACGGGAACACGGGGTTCCCACACCCTTGTGAGCACTGTGTGTTATCAACTCCTATTGTGCCTGCCCATCTGATAAGAAAAACTTTTTTACCTCCTTTTTTTTTTTTTTTTTTTTTTTTAATGAGGGGAAAGGTTTATAGGGAGCTCACAGGCACAGAATCAGTCCATAATGGAGACAGGGCAGGTATGGCAGCAGCGGCTGCGGCTGGGCCTATGGCAAATGACCTCACAAAATGGTGGAGATCAGAGAGCAATATTCTATTATTCTTTGATTTTTTTTTTTGTTTTGATTTTTTAAAAAAAATTTAGAAGCTGCTCTATTTTTACCCATTTCCCATATTTGGTTTCTGCAACTGATTTTGTTTGAAGGAAGGTTTGGTTGCTAATAAAATATGTTCAAATTTCAGGCTGGAACAGAGGTGGGGGCATGTGTTCTGAAATTTAGGTGCCCAAATGAAGATCAGTTTCCAGTGGGGCTCTTAATGCTGAGGTGGGGACACGGTGCAGAACCCATGTCAGCCGTGCCTGCCAACCCTAACTTTAGGGGTGACACATGAGTTTTTTGGGCTTCCATTTGCTTACCTGTGTGGTGAAGGTGGCAGCATTATTATCGCTGTGATGACTGAGTTACTGTCCATGTTGTCTGGCAGATCCTAGTCTTAGCTGAGTTTTAGCCGTTGCTGGGACAGGTCCAAGTTGCCAGGAAGGCCTCCCTGTGGCTTTGTTTCTGTCTTTATAAAATGAGGCTGCAGAGGGAAGGCCCATGTAGCTCTGGTGCTCTTACCCTATTTCCTGCCCCATGGCCTCTGCTCTTGGTGCCCTGAGGAGATTCCTGCTTTTGTGCCCTGGGCACCATGTCCAGCCTCCTAAACCCAGCAACTGCCAATGTACCACCCAGGCTGGCTGCCTCCAGCCACCTCTGAAACTCCAGGGAACACATGGTTGCCTGACCCAAAGTGATGAAGCACGTTCCAAAGTTTCAGACTCCCCAGAGGGCAGATCCTTTGGGTCTGGGCATCCTCTTTCAAAGGATGCAACTTACGGGGTCCACAGCAGGATAAACACCTTCCTGTTCTCTCTGCCCTAAGGATACAAGCCCAGATTCTCTGCATATTGGCTCAGTAGCCTTCCCTTGATCCCCAGACACAGAGCTCCATGTTAGCCTGGTCCGGGATTCCTCCCCACAGCAATGACAGCCTTTATGGTTCTTGGATTCCTTCCAGGTCCCCACCTGCCTTGGAACCTATTTAGATCACTTCATGGGACTTGAAAAACATTTCCCTTTCTCTGGGTCTAGATCCAATGGTAACCCCAAAGAGGAGGCCTTAATTTCCCTAATTGAGAAATTTCCTCCTCCGCATTGCAATGAACCCGGACAAAGGATCAGATCCTCCGAGAGCCAAATGCCCTCCGAGTGAGTTTCCACACCACCTATTAACACTCTCACCTCTCCCACTGCCACTTCTGCCCATCACTCTGAGCTAATCAGGCGCGCCTTCCGAGATTGCCACATCAGAGTCGGATCATCCCAGGGAAGGTGGGGCAGGTCACATCCTTTCTCTGGCCCCTGGCCTGGTTACAGGAGCCCAGAACCAAGCTCATATCAAAAGCAATGTTGAGAGGAGGGAGGGAAGGAGAGAAAGATGTGGCTTTTTATTCATTGTTCTTTCTAACAGCTCTTTGCATCTTTGCTTTGAGGGCCAGGGGAAACATGATGCACTGTGCTTGGCAAGGCAATTATTAAAAAAGGTGCAAGGCCCCGAGAGGCCTCCCTGTAAAAGGAAGAGTCGCTTCCACCAGCTGTCTTGGAGCCTAGTTCATTTCCGAGACCACGGTGCCAGGGGGCTGCTGATTTTGAGCTCTACGCTCATAAACCAAAGTTTGCAAAGACCCCCACTCTCTGCGCAGCTGATTGACCAGATGGTGGAGAGTGAGGAGATTCACTGGGAGCGCGTGGCAGGCACCTGCTAAGCATGTGGCACACATTGTCTCATGGGAGCCTCATGCCTACCCTGGCAGGGATTTCTGCTTTCACTAATCCCAATTTCCAGATGAGAAAAATGAGGCTCAGAGAGGCTTATTCTTAAAAGTTCGCGGTCACACAGAAAGCAGAGCAGAGCCACAATCGATGCGTGGTCTGTCTGGGCTCCCTAAGTCCCTGTCCCGGGGCATCTCCATCTCCCACTGTGGGATATTTGGGGCCCTGTTTTTCTCCTGGTGGAGGCATCCTGGGCATTGGAGGCAATTTGGAAGCATCCCGGGCCCCCCCCCCTGGATGCTAGTAGCCCTCCCCTCCACCACCCAAAATGTCCCCGGCCATTGCTACATGTCCCCTGGGGCAGACAACATCATCTCAGGTTGAGAGATTCCTAGCCAGACCTTTTCAGTGTCTCTGTCTCCTTTGTGCCAGCTGGGATTCACACCTGGAACCCTCTGCAGACTCGAAGGGCTGCTTGAGAGACAATTGTCCTGATTATCACTGACCACCCGCTAGAGCTGCCTGTGCATCTGCTCAGAAGAGGTTTCCAGATCTGAGGTCTGTCACTCAGCCCACAATGATCAAGAAGCCACTGTAGATGGGTGCTGTGGACACATGCCTATGGTCCCAGTGACTCAGGAGGCAGAGACTGGATTGTGAGTTCAAGGCCAGAAGCAGCCTATGCAATGTAATGAGATCCTATCTCAAAACAAAAACTAAGAAAAGGGGCCAAGGGTACAGCTCAGTGGTGGAACACTTGCCTAGCATATGTGAGGCCCTGGGTTCAACCCCCCAGGACTGCAAAAAAAAAAAGAAGAAGAAGAAGAAGGAGGAGGAGGAGGAGGAGGAGGAGAAGGAGGAGGACAGGGAGGAGGAGGAGGGAGAGGAAGAGGGAGAAAGGGAGGGGGAGGGAGACAGGGAAAGGGTGGGGAAGAGGAGGGGGAAGGGGAGGAGGAGGGGGAGAAAGCAGCTGTCGTTTTCTGTGTGCCGGTGGCTTAGGAGGATTATGGGCACAAACAAGTCCAGCTTCTCGTACCCATTGGAACAGAGGTTGTAATCTGGTGAACCACAGCCAGCTTGAACTTAGGAGATGTTTTCCTCATCTTGCAAAGTATTTTTGAAACATTGGCTTGGTGATCAATGCCCAAAGAATTGAAATTTTCATATTTTTAAATCAAAAAAGCTCCAACCATATGGCCTATGTGGAAAATCCAGAAGAGCCTGCCATGGCCTAGTGTGGGAACCCTTTGCTGACATGTGCCCCTGGCCTCCCATGGCTCCCTGAAGCCTGGGGTTGGCAGCATGATGCTGGCACCTGACCCCGGGTTCATCCCAGAGGCCTGAGGCCCAGCACCCCAGGGCTGTCCAAGGAGGGTGGGCATTGTGGGTTGGACTCAGTACAGCTGCCTGGGACAGGTGACTTGCAGCTGGGCAGGGAGGGCAGGGGTGGGGTCCATAGGAAGAGACACCCCGTATGAATGGTGGACATCAGATGAGTCGTGTGCCCAAAAAGGGGCCAGAGGTGGGGGGGCTTCTGGGCTTAGCCAAGAGCTGAGAAGGACAGGGATGCCTGGGCCTCCTCCAGTCGAGTACAGAGCAGATTCAGAACAGGTTGGATAAGGAGGTGAGCCAGGCCTTCCAGACAGGGGAGGATATCAGCCCTGAGGCCACTCTTTTCTGTCTTCAGTTCCTTCTCCACCATAGAAGTGTCCAAACACTTCATAACACGTGGAAGAGCAATGAACCCATCATCTCCACATGCTGCTTTGACAGCCTTCACCTACAGCCACTCATGCTCCATCCCTCTGTGGGAGCTCCACGGAGCAAACACCAGACATCCTCTGAGCTCCTTTTCAGGCTGCCCAGGAGAGTCTCCTGCTCTGGTGGGTTGTGCAGAGCCACCATCCCCCTGGGAGGGCCGGCAGAGCATCCAGCCCCCCACCTCCCAATAGGACCTGACAGATGAGGGTGCCTCATCCCCACGCCCTGTTCCATTCTGCAGAGGGAGTGGACAATGGCACATATCTCACAGGGTGGTCAGAAGTTAGGGTGAGGAAAGAGGATTCTCAGTGCCCAGAGCACAGGAGCTCTCTGAACGGGGCCTGGAACAGCAGGCATGGGGTACTCCTGGGTCTCCACATAGCCACACCACTTAGCTCTGCTTCCCTGCGTGGTCAGGACAGCCCCTCTGCTACAGTTGGGGTATGAAGTGTCCTCTGAAAAGGCTCCTGTGTTGAAGCCTTGGTCCCCAGCTAGTGGCACTATGGAGGAGTGATTGGATCCTCAGTGTGCTAACTTTAGTGATGGCTTAACCAGCTGATGCCTTCACACTGAATGGACTGGGAGGAGGTGGAGCCTGGCCAGAGGCAGTGGGTCACTGGGGGCATGTCTTTAAAGGAATAGCTTGCCCCTGGCCCCTTCCTGTGTGTCTCTCTCTGATTTCTGGCTGCTGAGGTGAGCAGCTTTGCTCCTCTGGGCCCTCTCGCCACCATGATGTTCTGTCTCCCACAGGCCCTTAGCCATGGAGCCAGCTGCCTGCAGAGTGAAACCTCCGAAACCATGAGCCCACATGGATCCTTCCTCCTTCTAACTTTTCTTCTCAAATATTTTGTCACAGGGATGAAAGTTGACCAACACAGTCTCTTTGTCCAATTTTTCCTTTTAGTTAGTAGGGAAGCCACTGCAGCCGGGAGGCTGGGGAGGAAACCAGCGCTGGTTCTTCAGCCTCATGTCTAATTTCACACCTGAGTCCTTCCCCTGCAGAGAGGGAAAGAGAATGGTACCATCACCCAGTGTCACTGTGCCTGGGGACAACTCTGTCTCAGATATCTTGTTCAGCTACCTGGGTGCCTCTCCAAGCAGTAGCTATGTAGATGACGTCTACTTTTATTCATGTTGATCGCATGGAAGACCAAGGCATGTAGATAACCCAGGGGCTTAAGGTGGGAAAAGGCTCCCAGAGCTCATATAGCCTAGGAGAGTTCCAGCAATGGAACACGATGGCTCCTTGGGCACGGCTGGGGGCAGGTAGCTCTGCAGAGGGGAGGACAATTCCTTCCCTCTAGAAAGCAAGTCTAACTAGAAAAGCAAATCAATGGGTGAAATTTCCCCAGGTACTCTGGGCTGTTGGAGGGAATTACTCTGTTGGCCCAGTGCAGTGGCAAATATAACCTCAATAATTTCTGGAAATGGGGTGCTGCTTCTAGCTGGGAATTCGGCAGAAAGAAATGCCAGTTAAGTGTTTCATAAATGGGGTTTGGGAATCGAGGTCCTGGCTTCACATCCAGGTGTGTCAGAGAGGCACTGGACCTGAGAAACCACATTTCCCACCTCGTGATGTAAGTGTGGTTGTGAAATGAATCTTTACGAGTGACTGAAAGAGAAAGAGTATTGCCCAGTGCTTCCATGGGCTAATGAGGAAGGGGAAATTAAATGGCAGAGTTAAAGCTAATAACAAATAATGGGTAATAAGAGGTCAGCACTTCTCTGGCTGGAGGGTGAATGGGCTCTGAAACACAGAGTAGGGCACCCAGGGATCCTGCTCACTCCCTTCATGATGGATTTCAGAGACGGATCTTTGGGTTGGAAGCCATGAACTCCTTGTTTCAAGTCTAACATTTTGTGGGTAAAGGAAGAATATAGGATTGTCTTTTTACTATCATTTTAACTTCAAAACTAAACCTCTCTTTAGAATTGTGTTGCTGTTGCTGTTGTTAAGTGCCATTGAGTCAGATCTGACTCATAGAGACAGAATGTACAACAGAATGAGATACTACTCAACACTATGCCATGCACACAATCTTTTACATTTGAGCCCATTTTTGCAGCTACTGTGTTTCTTCTCATTTTGAGTCATACCACATCAGCAAAAGGAGGTCTCAGGGGATTTACTCCATTCCCATCATTAAAGTCAACTCTACTTTGAGGAGGCAACACTTCCTCAGTCATTTCTTGAATGCCTCCCAGCCTCGGGGGCTCATTTTCTGGTACTATCTTTGACAGTACCTCTCTACCATTCATGGGGTTTTCCATGGCTAATTGTTTCAGGAGTGGGCTGTGGGGTCCTTCTCCCTAGTCTGTCTTAGTCTGGAAGCTCAGCTGAAAGCTGTCCACCATGGGTGGCCCTGCTTGTATCTGAAATATTGGTGGCACAGCTTTCAGCATCACAGCAACACACAAGCCTCCAAGGCACAACAAGCTGACAGGCACATGGGGGTTTAGAAATTTAGAATATCCTAAATGAAAATGACCAAGTGCTTGGACATCCCTCTTCTGCCCAGGTCGTCTCCATACTGATGTCCCTGTGCAAGCCACTTTATATACAAGATCATGTTTCATTCCTGTAGCAATGGGAATGAATATCTGACCGTTTTACAAATGAGGAAACAACTCTAGAAGGATAAATGACTCACTCACAGGTAGGAAGTGGCAGAGGTGGGGTTTAAGGTGAAGTTTCTCTGGGGTCAGAGGCAGATCCTTCCATCCACACTACCCAGAGTCAGAATCTGGACATGGATATTTTGGGGGGTTGCTCAGTGTTCCCCCCTTACAGTGCTGACACCTGGAAAGCTGACCAAAGTCCAGATCACATGCATGACCTCTGTCCCCAGAGAAGAGGTCTGGGGAGGGCAGGCAGAGGAGGCTCTTCCCAGTCTGAGGAAGTAGCGTGACCACAGTCCCTGGGGCAAGAACATATATGGAGGCCATCGGAAGGGAGGCAGTGACTCTGCTCCTCAGCATGTGTGGAGGAAATGGTCTC